>PVJH01013350.1:0-60850 GCA_004026705.1 Nesogale talazaci | reverse complement strand
ACAGTATGTCCTTCTCCAAGTTCTGGTGTCCCCTGAGAAAGCATCCAGAGTATATAAGATGAAGCATCGCCATCCTGGTCTCTAAGAAGCACTCTGGCCTCACTTCTGCCAAGACAAATGTGTTTGTCCTTTTAGCACTCCATGATACCTGCACTATTCTTCCTCAGCACCACAACTCAAATGTATCAACTCTTTCTTCCTTATTCAATGTCCAACTTTGGCATATAAATGAGGCAATTAAAAATATGATGGTTTGGGGCTAAGCCCCGGGGGCATAGTGGTTGTGCCCACTGGGTTGGAGGTTCAAATACAGCAGCAGCTCTCCAGGAGCAAGGCTGGGCCTCCTACTTCCACCACCAGGGGGCAGTGATGCCCCCCCCAATAAAAAGATGGTTTGAAAGTACCATTGAAGTTATGAGTTTTATACCAAAGTGTGAAAAAGAAACTAGGTAGTGCCTGACTATAAGAAAGAACAGCATCTGGGCTCTTAAAGATGCAGCTATCTGAGTGAAGCATCTATTGGGTACACATAAGGACTGTGAATGACAAAACACAAATATAAATGAGAGCACAGTATCAGAGTTTAGATTGTGAACACCCAGCTTTCAAATGGCTATGAATGACCACGGGAACCCAGAATGTATTCTCAGGGCCTACACATGGATTAAGCCCCAGTGAATTCCCTCTCACCACACACCAGGGATGTGAACAGAGTTACTATCATTTTGCTTTGTTTCATTTTTCTTTATTTTGTTTTCTATGCTTTTCTGTACATGAAATCCAGGATGAGTAGAGCTATAGAGACAGTGACTGCATTGAGGAAAGTGTGTCTTCATAGAAATGACAGCATAGAGTGTGTAATATTAGTCTAACAACGTTTCCATTGGAAATATTTTTTCAACAACAAAGTCAATAACTGTGCATGTGGATCTCACTAAATGAAGCACACAAGAATCAAATAAACTATGTATTTGGAAAGATACAATGGAGAAACTCACTATCATCATCCAGAAGAAGATGGAGCTTAATGTTGAAAGTACCATTAAATATTTATATGGAAGTTCAAGTTGAACATGAAGAAAATTAAAACAAGTCCAAAGGAGCCAAACTACATATGTATAACCATCAGTATATCCTCCTTGAATTTAAAGACTATCTCAAGAGTAACTTCGACATATTGAATACTACTGGCCAAAGACCAGCCAAGTTGTACAATGATATTTATCAAAGACATCATACATTAAAAAAGCAAAAGACCATTTAAAAGATAGGAAAGAAATTTAAGCAACTTTCCTTTAGTTCCTCAATGCTTCCTCCTTCCTACTATCATGATCCCAATTCTACCTTACAAATCCAGCCAGACCAGAAGATGTACACTGGCACAGATAGGAGCCAGAAACACAGGGCATCCAGGACAGATGATCCTTTCAGGTCCAGTGGTGAGAATGGTGACACTGGGAGGGTGGAAGAAAGGTGGGGTAGAAAGGGGGAACCTATTATAAGGATCTACATATAACCTCCTCCCTGGGGGATGGACAACAGGGAAGTAGGTGAAGGGAGACATTGGACAGTGTCAGATTTGACAAAGTAATAACAATTTATAAACAAAGGTTTATGAGTGGGGAGGATTGAGAAAATGAGGAGCAGATGTCAAGGGCTTAGGTAGAAAACAAATGAGAATGATGAAGGCAGTGGATGTTCAGATGTGCCTGACACACTATGGACTTATGTTTGGATTGTGGTAAGAGTTGTATGAGCCCCAATAAAAGGATTTTTCAAAAAAGAAATATTAGACCAAATGGATATTAGAATAGATTCTGAATTTCATTTTTAGTATAAAGTAGCTAAAGAAACAGATAACATAGATGATAAAGTAAAAACAAAGCAAAAAACCCCCAAAACTAAACATTCCAAAGGATAACTCAAATAAACAAGGTACTATAATGAAATTTGCAAAGACCTGGAATTAGAATGTCAAAATATAATAACACCCTTGACAATTCTCAATGTCAAATAACTGAAGAAAAACTCAAGCCTTGAGATGTGACATTAAAGGATCAATGAGCAAGCTATTGAATGATACAGGATGTATCAAAGCAAGGTGGAAGGAATACACAAAGTCAATACACCAAAAAGAAGTCAACATTCAACCGTTTTAGAAGGCCGCATGTGATAAAATAAAGATGGTACTGAAGGAAGTTCAAGCTGCACAGAAAACATGAGCAAAAAACAAATCTCCAGAAATTGATGGGCTGCTAAATCAAAAGCTCCAGCAATGAAGCGGATATCCTGTGAAAAGTTTCAATAAACAGAAGAAGTGCTGCTTGCGCTCACTAGCTTCAGCCAAGAGACTTGCCAAACAGCCAAGAGGCATGGTCAAGTGACTGACAGATCCATATGTGTGCCCATTCCAAAGAAAGGTGATCCAACAGAATGTGGAACAGCATCATTAACATCATATCTAAGTAAGATTCTTGCTGAAAATAAATTTTAAATGATTCCATCAACAAGGAACTTGCAGGACTTCGAGGTGGGTTCAGAGGATTGCAAAGGATGAAAGATAGCATGACTGAGGTCAGTTGGATCTTGACTAAAAGCAGAGAATGCTTCCAAGAATTTCCTTGTATTTTATTGACTACACAAGGGCATTCAACTATGTAGACCAAAATTGCCAAGAATGGGAATCCCAACGCACTTAGTTGTGCTCCTGTGGCTACCTGTGCCTAGACCTAGAGGCATTCGTTGGACCAGAATGTGAGAATACTGCATGGCTGAAATCAGGAAAGGTGTATGCTGGAGTTGTATCTTCCATACCCATTCTGCGTGCATGGTAAATAATCCGAAAAGATGGACTCTATAAAGAGGAATGTGGCATCAGGATTGGAGGAAGGCTTATGAACAACCTACGATATGCAGATGAAACAACCTTGTCTGCGGGAAACAAAGAGGATTTAAAGCACTTACTGAAAAAGAGCCAACAGGAGCCGGCGATGTCGTGATTACACGCTGGACTATGATACACATGATTGGCTGTTCAAAAACACCGGCAGCTTCTCTAAAGCAAGACTGGGCTTTCCACTTCAATGAACCATCTCAGGAACCCCCAGAGGGCTGCTATGAGGCAGCAGTGACTCAATGACCGTGAGTTCAGCTTTGGGTTCCTGAACAAAATTTTAGCTTTCAGTTTAGATTACAACTCATGTGATGAAAACAAGTATCCTCAGAACTAGACCAATTAGTCACATGATGAGAAATACAGAAAATCCGGAAGTCAGAATTTCATTTTACTTGGTACCATAACCGACGAATGCCCATGGAAGCTCTGAACGATAAATCAATCCATGTATTGCATTGGGTACATCTGCTTCAAGACCTTTTTACTCTGTTAAAAAGCAGAGTGGTCGCTTTTTAGACTAAGCTGAACATGGCCCAAACCATGGTATTTTCAATTGGTTGGTATGCATGTGAAAACTGGATAATGAAGAAGAGAGATGGGAGGAAAACAAATGTGTTTTTTTTCCTAATATTATTTGGGCACAGAATACTGAAAATGGGCTTTCAGAAGAAGAAACAAATCTGTCTTGGAAGAAGTAGAATCAGGAAGTTCCTTAGAAATGAACATGGAGGGGCAGCGAAGAAGAGGAAAGCATCAAGGGGACAGTTTGGCACAATGCCTGCAGCAAAGGGCTCAGGCATAATGACAACTGTGACGATGGCACTGGGTTGGGCAGGGCTTGTTTTGCTGTACTTGGGGTTGCTGTGGGTCGGAGCTGACTAACAATAACCACACACATACATCGAGCTGTATCAAAATGCCTGCTTTTAAACACGAACAGTTTGTTGTAGGTCAATTATACCAAATAACAATAAAATAGTTTTTAAATCCTTAAAAAAGGAAGGAAGGAAGGAAGAAATGAGAATAGCAAGACTTAATATCAGGTTTTTGAACATATTGTCAGGACTGACCTGTCCCTGAAGGCCAGTATACTTGTTAAAGTATAGGGTCAGGAAAAACGAGAAAGACCCTCAATGAGAAGGGTTGGCTGCAACCATGGGATCAACTATGGTAGGAATTGTGAGGATGGTACAGGACTGGGCAATGTTTCATTTGTCTGTGCATAGGGTCACAAATGGTCAGAACCAACACAATCACATTTAATAACAAGAGCAATAACAACCAGGATATACATTCCCTTGACGAAGTCTAGGTATGACCCTTTTTTAACATGCCAGATACAGGTGCTAGCATGAACCTGGTCTTCATTAATCACACCTTTCTAAAGGCAAATGACTGGAACTTTAACTCAACCAGCTTTGGATGAAAAGATAAATAATTGGCCAACTTAATAACAATCCCAAAGTGGTCTTTCTTCAGGCATGGCCAAACTATGGACCCTTGGTTTATCTCTATGTCTTGTATTGGTTCCATGATCCAGTTCTTGACCAGGTGGTCCTTAATGGCATATGGCAACTCGAGCCCCAGATCACCCCCAATGCTCCACGTTGCAAGAACAGGAATGTGTGTCCTCTTGTCCAAGCTCAGATCTCATCAAATTTGATTGAATGTGATTGAAAAATACCCATTTTAGGTCTTCCCTGGGGCCCTAGGTCCCATACTCTGATTTGCTAAATCACTCTATGCCATGGGCTGGGATATTATGATTGCCCAGATTGGATCACCTACCCACTCCTAGAACTAAAAGTAGCAGTAACTCCCCCCAAATCATAAGATTGATCAGGAGATGATTGTCCAGAGAAAGACCCAGGATACTAGTTAGGAGCAGAATGAGCAGGTACTGCAAAACTAAGCCAAGAAAGGTCCCTCCTGGCATCATTGAGTGTGGGCCCATTGGCCATGGATGAGCCCCGTGACTCCAGGGCCTGTCCTGGCTTCTGCACCAGTTATTTCACAAGGACTGCCCTCCTGGCAGACCCAGGGGTCAAGTGTACTTCTTAGGGAAAATGCCACTAGCTTTTATGTTCTCACTGCCAGGAGCAATGGGAGCAACAAACAGGCTAGAGTCCACAGCACATGAGGACCAGAAAGTAACGTGAGTTCCCCCTCTGGAGAAGTGTGTGTCTAACTCTAGCCCATCTGCTGTCCTCCTTGCTCCTTATGGAGACCACACTCTGCTCTTTGTGCTGTATTACTATGCCCTTGGTCTGTGTAAAGTGCAGACACACTCTGGGAGATTCACTGCCTATTTCTACAGGCTTCGTTCTCCTGAACAGCCACTTTCTGTTCTGAGGGACTCTTCAAAAACCCCGCAGGAGTTCTCAGGTTACTCTCACCCACTGCCAAGTGTTAGACGGGAAGGTATGAATGAGATTTGAAAGCTCTCTGGGGTCCAGAGCTGCAGGCACCAAATGTCCTTGTCACTAACATCTGGGGTGGGTTTCCTCTGCCTCCCTTCACTCCATGTCATCCACCCACATGCCAGAGAAATGAAGATCTGGTGATGGTTCCTGGGAAATCTGGAGGCTGAGTAGAAGAAGTATGCAACTCCTCTTCTTTCCCTCTGGCCCTCTCTCTCCTCCTCTCTTCTCTCTCTCCCTCTCTTTCATTTATTTTAGACATGGGGGTGGGAGGTGTTAAGATAGGAGTGCATAGATCATTACAATACAGATACCGTCCCACTCTCTTCCCATGGTAACTGTATTTGTGCCCCAGAGATGTCCTGACAGAACACATAACCTGGTGTCCTAAAACATCAAAGATGTATTCTCACACAGGTCTGGAGTCCAAACATTCAAAACCACAGTGTCAGCAATATTGGGTCCTCCTGGTCACTGGGAGTGAGAATCTGCTTTAGTCTCTCTCTCTCTCTCTCTCTCTCTCTCTCTCTCTCTCTCTCTCTCTCTCTCTCTCTCAGCTTCTGGGAGCTGCCAGCCACCCCTGAGATTCCTTGGTTTGTAAATGCAGCACTCTAGTCTCTGCCTCTATCTTCTTCCTGTATCTATCTGTCTGCCTGTCTACTTGTCTGTGTCTGACTGTGTCTCTCCTCTTTAATTTAGTACACCATTGAGATGGGATTAGGAGCTACCCATCTTCTGGATGACCTCATGATAGCTTATAACATCTTCAAAGACCCTATTTGCAAACAGGTCACATTCCCAGGCGCAGGTGTTATTATTTGAACATCTTTTGAGGACACACTCCAATCTACCAGAGTGATCATCTGTGTCCTGGCTCTGTTCCATGATATAGTGTGGGAGGATAGGGAGGCAGAACAAGACAGCGTGCTGGGCTCAAGAACCAGGCAAACCCAGCAGACTATGCCAGTAGAGTGGTTTCCACCATTCTTGGTCCCTTTGCATTTGAAATAAACTACACCACAGCCCATCACAGGGCTGAACAGAGACTGAGCATAAGGAGAAGGCTCAAAAAGAAAACTCTAACCAACACCTATTGGGGTCCCACTTTCTAACAACTTGATGAAGCCAGTTCCAAACACTAATCCACTGACAATGATTAGCATAATCTGGGAACTACTCTGGCATTAATCCAAACACTGGGGGAAGAAGGTCTGTTTGGACATTCTCTGTGATCCAGGAGGAAGGTTCCCTATTACTTTTGGGTCCAAAACATGCTGGACCTGGGGGCAAAAGCAGCAGGAGATCTGGCCCCTACCTAGGGACAAAGAGTCTACTGGAGGACTCACCCAAAGAGGGAAACTGTCCAGAATCCCCCAGTCCCTTTTTGGACCCAGGGGAACTGGGCACAGAAATTGATCCCAAGAGTACCCCTATCCCATAGTCAGGTAGCATGCTTTGGCTGCCCTCTTGGGAAAATGGATAGAAGGTGCACCCAGGGAGGAGGAGGAAGAGACCAGAAGGTAAAAGCTGAGGGAGGCAAAGCTGATGACTTGTTACTGTTGGGGACAAACCCTGAACCCTACTGTGCCCAAAGTCAGGCCCATGAGAGTGAGAAAATTTAGTCTGTGAACACCCCAACCTCCTTCTGAATTGGCCCTCCAATGTCTTGCTCATTGCAGTCTCTCTTCTCAGACCCCAAGTACCCTGTTCTTCCGATCGCTTACACATTGTGATTCCGCACTCAGAGCAGGAAGATGGGAGGTGTCAGTGCTGCCTCTAGGCAGTTTCCAGAGTAGAGCTGTGAAGTTCATTCTGGTGTTGAGTCATGGGCCAGGGTCCGGGGCCACAGCAGGTGATGTTAAGTCCAGCACCTCAAAAGTGTCCGAAATCCTTCTGCCTGAGACCACGCCAATTGAATCCAGGCTCAATTCCTGGCCAGTGCAACTCATACGCAGCTGTGTGTTGCTGTGGAGTCGAACCAGCTTTAGTAAAACTTCAACCTAAGGCTAAGAAAAAAGACCTGGTAATTTACTCCTGAAAATTGGCCACAGAAAATCCTGTGGAACACGCAAGCTTGATCAATAGTTGATCATGGGGATGGTGTAGCCTCTACCTGTCTCTTTCTCTCTTTCTTCTCATTATCTGGGGTTGTGATTGTGGGACTATTGCAAGACTTCCAAGAAACCCTCTTAAAATGAACTGAATGCATTGGAAAAGTGCCTCTTGGGACTGCGATTCTGGTGTAGCTACTTACTTCATACAGCCCTTCTAACCATAGTCTCATGAGAGAAAAATGAAACTTCTTGCTCCCATAAATTGTTAAAGTCTTGAAAACGCACAGGAGCAATTCCACCCTGTCCTAAAGGGTCACTTGAGTCTGCGGCATTTGAGCTCAGTGGCATTTAGTGAGAGAACGAGTCATAGACCAAGACTCGTGCAGCAGCACACCACTAGGTCAGTAGTTGGAAACCACCAGCCATGCCTCAGGGTCAAGGTGAGGTTCTCAGCTCCTGGAAAGATTGGCAGCCCCAGAAACCCACAGGACCATTCTCCTGCATTGTCTAGGAGCTCTGTGAACTGAAATGAACTCTATGACAGGGAACTGAGTGAGCCGTGGTCCTCTACCTTGTGATGGACGCACTCTATGTAAACTAATCATAGTCTCTCCGTCTGTGCTCTCTGTCTCATTCTGAGTCACTTTTTGGTTGTGCTAATGAGGCAAGAATCCAGTGGGGTTTATCTCATCCTTATCTGCCCTTAGATTCCTTGCAGATGAGCCATCAATTTTGATACGCAGAACAAAAAACAACTTCCTATTATAAACTCATCCCTGAAGAGGCCAAAGACTGGCTTTCTGCTTACTTAATAAAGACAGGAGGTATGGCCCTACCTATGTAAAGTATAGTGAGGAAACTTGATGGTGCCTGGTATCAGAAAGAATCACTTCCGGGGTCTTAAAGCCTCCCCCTTTGCCCTACTCCCACCCCCACCACAGTCACTCAAAGGGAATGGTAGGTGAACGGATACGTTATATGATGTAAGATGCAGCAATAATAACAATAATATGTAATGTAATAATAAGGATTCCTGAGGGGTAGGGTGGGGAAGGGAAGGAATAAAAGTGAGCTGAAATCAAAGAGTTCAAGAAGAAAGAAAATGTGTTGAAAATGATGGTGACAGAAATTGTACAATTATCCTTGATCTAATTGAATTATGTATTGTTATATCTGTAAGCGTTCCCAATAAAATGTTCTTTAAAAAAGAAGCCTTTTTTTCAAACAAGCAGCCATCGCAGCAAGATGTCCACTAAGTCCACATGGAAGAAGAATACCAGCCTGTGTGATCCAAGGATTGTAAATAATATAATCCAGATTGAAAGAAGACGATGGTATCAGATGTTCAATTGTAATCACCCGATTTGCGGGAGGCTGTGGATGACAGTGAAAGTCCAGAATCCTGTCGCAGATTCCACCGATAGATCGAGCCTCTGCTGCATCCCTCCAACAAGAGTCGAGGGGTGAGAATGACCCTGCTATCAGACAGCGTTGTAAAGTCAATGATGAGGACGTATGTAGTGAGGCCACAATCTTATCATCTGATCATCCTCTAGACCCGTTTTAAAGTTGGCTCAGTTTGCTGCTATTGGTGATTTAAGTAAAGTGGAAATACACGTGGATCAAGCCCCTGGTGAATCCCTCTGGCCATGGACCCGGGCTGGGAATAACCTTGCTGTCCTTCTAAGTCCTTGGAAATCGCGGACTGTTGCGGGTGCCTTAAGGTGCAAATTTAGCGCCTTATTCTTTTATCTCCCTTATGATCCGTTTAGCCATGTTCTGCTTTCCGATATTTCCTTGCCTTCCAATTTAGGTTCTCATTTAGGTTTATTGTTATTCTTGATAGTTTTTAAAAAATATTTTTCTGTAAATGAAATACAGGATAGGTAAATCTATAGCGACAGAAACTGGACCCCTGATTTCGTGAGGGTAAGGCAAACAGCCGGGAGGAGATGGGCAGCTGATAATGATGAGTGACAGAATGAAGAAAATGTTCTACCGCTGGCTATAGTGCTGATTGTACTATTGAATTGCATGGTACGTGAATTATATGTCAAGAAGACTTAAAAACAGCAACAGCAAACAGCAATCAGGAACAAAAAGGACCCCTAAGAGGGTGGTTTTCACAGACACTCTCTCAGTGTAGGAATTTAAAAGTCCAAGTTCAGGACACTGGCTCATGGCAGTATGTTTGCTTTTGGGTACTGTTGAAGCTATGAAACTGCCTGAGACTAGCTCTGGCCCTCCCGTGATTAGTCTGTCCTCTGCCTAATGTGTTGGCATCAGATGGCAAAAGTCACACCTCCATCCAAGTCCTGGACACAGGTGAGATGCCATATCTTTGTGACACCCACCCCCTTCCCAATGGAGTATGCACAGAAGACTAGTGATGGGTCAATCAGACAGCAGATATTGCCCAAAATAGCCCCAGGCCCAGGACATGGGGAGAGCCATCTCAGTGAAGTGAATCCTCTACTTGGCTCCTCTACTTGGCTAAGCAGAAAAGACCTCCCTTCACTTTCAGACATTTTGCATCTCTGAAAACTCTGTCAGCACTACTTTTTCTGCTCTGGATCCTGCATCTGACTTGCCTCTGCCTGATCTCCAGGTCCTAGGACTTGAGCCAGAGGCCTGTCCCCTCACCTGATTCACCTGCTTCCAAAAGCTTGTGAATTGACAGCACCTGTTTGAGACAGATGTAAAAGAGTCTCCTGACGAAAGCCTACACCTCAGATTCAGAACTTTCCAGCCTCTGCAGCCTTTTCCTTGATGGTTTTGTGAGTTTTGAAAGACATTATAGTGAATTACCAGACCCGAATATGCGAGGGAGAAGACCAAGGGGAGGAGTGCTGGTTGGTAGCAGGGAGGATGGAGTGGTGTGGTATTTTGGAAAAGCTGGACATTTGGAGCATCTTTAACCTCCACCTCCTTGGGGCCAGCATTGCACAGATCCTCATAAAAGAAATTATTTTTGCAGCAACTCTTCTTGTTTTCATTTTAGCCCCAGGAAGTCAGCCTCCTGTTAAAGGAGTTCCAAACTCAGAGACCCACTACTGCCTCCCTTGAGAGGAAATATGATCCAGGCTGTGAGTTTACCAAGCAGAGAAACCTCTGGGGTCAGTGCTCATACAGCTCCAAAGGGGACATGTAGCGGCCAGCTAGACCTCCCCCAGCGCCCCCTGCAATCGGCGGCTGTGGAGCACAGCCAGGGAAATTGGAATCGCCTATCACAGCTGCAAAGGCCTTTAGGTTCACTGAACATTCTCTTCCATCACGTCTTCCTGTGAGCAGCGTTGTTTCCACCACAACCCTCACTTCCAGACCATTCAGCTTCACCTCCTGGACTCTGCCTCAGGAGAGGCCATTTCAGGTTCCTGACTCGGGCTCTGACAGAGGGGTGGCACAGCTTCTTCTTGGACATTCCAAGGGACCAGAGAACTAACTAGCACAGCTGGCCTCCTATCCCATACCCTGCGTGCCCCTCACTCACTGCTGATCAAGGACTGACAGCAGAGGCGTCAGTGGTCAGGTAGAGTCTGAGGTACTCGGGCAGTGCTGTTGGTGGTGGTGGTGTTGTCTACCTTCAAGTCAGCCCCCAACCCAGGGGGACCCATGCATCCTGAAAACAAACAGCCCCTGTCCCTGCATTATCCCAAGGATCAGCTGGGGACCAGACCACTGTGCTTCACAGGGCCTTCATGGCCACGCGTCAGAAGCCATTTGTCCTGATTCACCTCCGTTTGGAAGCTGCACTGGAGCCTGTTCGACATTGTAGTGACATGCAAGCCTCCACTGACAGTCAGGCGGTGGCTGTGCACGAGGTGCCTGGGCTGGAACGAGAGCTCTACATGAAAGGTGAGCACAGCCAGCCCTGAACCACCGCTGCCCCTTCAAAGGCTTTAACCTTTTTGACCTTTGATTGCTTCCTCTGTACACAGTTCTGCTGCATGTGCTTCTCTGTAGACACTGAGTATTTGATGAGCTGGGACAGGAGATACTTGACAGATGTTGCTTAGAGTCTACCCAGAAGTCATCCTGACCATCACTTTCCTTAGTGACATCATCCTGGTGCTACGTAAGGCCCATCTGACTTTTCCATTTGCCATAATACTGGTGTAGGGCATGCGGCATACAAGCAAGAGTCATCTGTGCCACTTCTGTGGCTCTCAAAAAAGCAATGGTCTGGCTTTCCCTGGCTCCTTTTTCCCTCTGTGTCTTCATCATCTGAGGTTGTGAAGGAAGCAGTGCTGTCGATCTTCCCAGATAACCCTTAACGTGAGCCAAATCCTCTGGAAATAAAATTTCTTTTGTCTTCCCCCCACATTCCTTTTACTCATGGACTGAAAGAAAAAGGACTCCAGCATTTTCAAATGATGATGGCCACATATGTACAAATATGCTAGACACAATTGCAAATGGAATGTTATAAGAGCTGTAAGAGTCCCCAAGAAAATGATGATTAAAAAAAAAAGAATGGGATTCTCATGTTAAATATGACACAGAAGAAATGTAGAAGGATCCTACATCTTTGATGGCATCAAACACCCTGAGACATAGACACACATACACACACATACACATGGGCAATCCAGATGCTCTTAAACATGCATAACTTTGGGTTTTCTACTGTATACAACCCAACTATATCCTGCTTCAATATGCACAGGGGTGTATATTCTATCCAACGCTTACTAAGCTCTCAATAAACAGGCTATTATCAAGTTCTACCCATGCATCAGACTGAGAAATTTGGGTTCTTTCCCCTCAAATGAGTGCACAGATTTCCACCAGTTTCTCAAAATAACCTGCATGCAGTTCAATTAATAAGTGTGTGTGTGTATAACTAACTACATGCTAGAAATTTACTACACATTCTGTCACAGTTTGCAAAACTATGCCATGAATCTTTAACAGCCATTCACTCTCAGAAGGCCATCATTCCTCTTGCCAGTTGAAAAAAACAGATGTAGAAAGGTTAATCTGCTTGCCCAAGGCCACACAAGAGCTCTGACTTTCCCTAAAACATTGCAGCATGCCCTTCTGTGGGGGCTGTGCCTTTCAGAGCTTGGTAAACAGGAAACACTCCACACCCAGACTGAAATATCAGCACAGAGAAGGGTGAGAGCCATGCCTACAGGCAGGGGTGAAAGATAGGGCAAGAGAAGCTGAGAATGGGGTCCGAGAGAGATGGCCCACACAGAGCATAGCCATCTGGGAGAGCATCTGCCAAAGTGCCAGGTGCTCATGTGAGAGGGTCCTAAACAATCCAAGATGGCACCAACCTGCAAAGGACTCTGGGAAAGAACCAGAGCCCAGACGTATCTCATTCTCTTGCACTGCCCTTTAGCACCTTCCAGAGCTCATGCATTGTTTCACAAGTGGAAGGTTCGTAGCAGCCCTGCCCTGAGTCAGTCTGCCAGTGCCTTTGTTCCAACACTGTGCTCACTTCATGTCTCTGTGTCACAGCTGGGTAATTCTCACCCATTTCAAACCTTTTCTGTAATGCCACTGTACACTTAGTAGACAGCTGTACACTGTAGACCTAAGGTTTGGGGCATTGGAAAAACCCTTCAAAGATCATCTGACTGGCTTTATGGCAATATTGGCTTTATTGTAGTATGGTCTGCAAGGGAATCCCTAATATCCCTGAGGTGTGTTTTACCTGACTGAGCAGTGGTGTGGGCCAGGGAGAAATAAGCCAGATCCCTGACTTCTGGGTCACACCCAGGGAAACTAGTCTCTCAAGAACCCCTTCACCTTGTAAACTTTCTACTCGTGGCAGCCCTATCAGATAGGGCGGGACTGGCCCTCTGAGTTTCTGAGATTGGAAATCTTAAGAGAATAGGAAGCCTTCTCTTTTTCCCATCGCGTGGCTAGTTCTTGAACTGCTGACGGCCAGGTTCGTCACCCAATGTGCAACCACGAGGTCACCGAGGATCCTTGACACCTATCAGTGAGTACAAGAGCCACTGTGTGGATCAGAGTTCTGACTGCCAGCGAGGTAGTCTAGGATGATTAGGTCCCCTGTACGATTCTCCTCCTGGCAGACTTTGGTGATTCTATATCTATCTTGAGATTCCTGAGGCCTATCTCTATTAGTTCCTGAATGAAACCTCGTGGGATCAACCTAGCTGTTACTGCCTCTCTTTTTCTTGTTCTTTTGAGTAAGCCAAGCTGCGATCCTCAGAGCCGCTCTGCAGCTGGTCCAGTGAGGCACAGCAGTAGAGCCCTGTCCTCCATGCAGCAGCAGCAGCCCCTTCAGGTTCCGGGCTGTCAACGCCCTTAGCAGGAGCCTAGAGCCTCTGCCGCCTCAGCTCTGGGTCCGCCCCTCCTCCTCCTCCTCCCAGTGCTCAGTGTGGTTCCTGGTGTAAGCTGACATGACCTTGGTTTGAAGTGCGTGTTGACTCACAGAATGAGGTACCACCCAGGTCCACACCACTCTCACTGAGGCTGTTATGTCTGAGCCCATTGTTGCAGCCATTGTATCTGCCCATCCCACTGAGAGACTTCTTTGTTGACCCTCTTCTATGGTCTGAGGCTGTCCTTTTCCAGGCCCTCCAGTCTCTCCTGACATCCAGCATGTCAGCCTTGAAGGTTCTGCTCATGCACTCAGAGTCTAAGAGAATACATTTCAGTCTGGACACCTGGTTCTGGTGCACAGCCTCCTCGGTGCACATGCAAGTCCCTCGCTCGACTTACATTGCCCAGAACTGACCATGCAGCCTGTGTTCTCAGTACTCCATGTCTGTGTCAGCTCATTGAACTTCTTGCAGAAAATACCTTTCTTTCAGGAGAAAGGGATGTGGGGGGACATATAGTACATTCTGAGACAACCTCTCCAGGCCAGCTTTCTCAAAGGACTTTCTTGAGTGTGGAGCAATCTACAGGCTCCTTTTAAGTTTCAAACTTCCATACTTCCCTCGCTTAGAGAGAGAAAAGTCCAGCAGCCCCCTGGGCTGCATACCCTAGAAAGGGCCCTGTGACTTGCAGCTGAGCGCCAAGTACTTCCTGTGTCCTCTCTCCCTGACTTCTCTGCTTCCACAAAAGGACAGGTAGGTGAGACCTTGAGAAATCACCACTTTTGGGGATGTAATTTTGTAGCTGTTTGGGGGGGGGGGGTTTGACCCCCTCTGAGTCTTTTGAAGGATCCATTCTAGATGTTCTCTATAAGATTCCTATGCAATTTCATGAGACCCCACAGCAGGCCAGCACTGCTGCCCCTCGGTCTATGGTCAAGATGGGTGTTCGGCGCATGTCTCTGAAATCAACATCCCCTTCGGAGTCAAGAGTCCATAGTTTCTAATCGCCTTCCCTCTCCCTTGCCCATGCAGTGCCGGTGAAGAACAAGGCTGACATGTGAACATTGCTTCTATGAGCTCAGGCCACACGAGCCTCACTGCAGGGAGAGAATGTATCCTTCCTCACCTCTGCAGACCTGGTGCCGGCGGGTTCGTGAAGACAGTTATTCCAGCATGATCTGGTTTCCTTTCATCTGCTTGTTCCTAGCTTTGACCATTGACACTGCCCAAGCTTCAATCAAAGCTTCAGAAACACACTTCTCTCTGTGTATCAAAAGCAGAGGCAAGCTGATGGTGTGGGGGGGGGGGAGGACAGGCAACTCTGCAAGAGGGAACATCTTCTAACAATGGCCTCCCTTTGTGTGCAAAGCCAGGGCTGCTATCAGATTCTACAGCTACCGTGTGCCTGTCAGATTCTGGAGTTAGATCTCCAGGCTATAGGAAAAGGGCTGGGAGACCATTCAAGGCAAATATAGGCACTTAACAAAGACTGATGCCAGTGCCTACTCTTGGGGAAAATCCATGAAGAAGCAGTGCCATACAAAACGATGGTCCAACATAGGGGCAGTGGAAACAGCGGGGTTGTTAAAATCTGTAGCACATGGTTCTTTGCAGGGGGCTTCCTCTAGTAAGGGGCTTTGCTGGGGTTCTGGGCAAGGTGTTGGAGAAGAGAGGCAGTTACAGTCATATTGAGTCTACCTCACAATGACCTTGCACCACAGGATTTTCAGTGCCTGTTTCTTTGGAAGTAGATCACAGTCCCTTCCTCTGAGACATCTCTGGGTGAACTCCAATCTCCAACTTTGGATTAGTCAGCAAGCATGTCAGCCACTTGCCCCTCCCAGGACTCTCAAAAGGAATCATACAAGTAGATAGGGTCAAGAGACCTCATAGCATGATTTCTGTAACAGCACAGCATTGCTGTTGTTTTTGTTGTTGTTGTTGCTGCTGCTGCTGCTGTTGTTGTTAGGAGCTGTGAAGTAGGTTCAGAATCATAGTGATCCTATGAGCAACACCATGAAACATTGCCCACTTCTGCACCCTCCTCACAAGGGGTCTTATCGTTGAACCCGTCGTCACAGCTACTGTGTCCATCCATCTTGACCATGCAATTTAGTATGTAACTGTTTGGGGGCCTTTCTCTCTTTCACTGCCCCTCTACTTTACCAAGCTGGGTGTCTTTCTCCAAGGACTGGTCTCTCCAAAATACATGCAAGCAGGTCTCCCCATCCTTACATCAAAGGAACATTCTGGCTCTGCTTCTTACAAGACAACTTTGTTTATTCTCCTGGTAGTCCATGGTACTTTTAAGATAACTCAGCAGCACCTTAATTCAAATGCGCTGATTCTTCCTCAGACTTCCTTATTCAATATCCAACTTTCACATGCATGTGAAGGGATTAAAAATGCCAGGGCTTGGGCAATTGAAAAAATCAGAAAGTAACAAGTGTTGGAGGGGCTGTGGGGAAATAGGAACTTTCATCCACTCTGGTGGACCTATAGGTATGTACAGTCATTATGGAAATGAACTTGATGATATCGAAAGCAGATGGAGATTGAGCTACCATACAACACAGCAATCCCCTTACTGGGATTATACCCAGAAGAAGCAAGAAACATACCCCAGGCACACAGCTGTGCTTCAATGATCCTCAAAGTACAGTTCACAGTTGCAAGGAGTTGGAAACAACCCAAATTTCAATCATCAGATGAGTGAATCAAAAAACTGTGGTACATACATACAATGGAGTACGATGCATCCTTAAAATGCAGTGATGAATGCATGAAGCACCTTGCAACCTGGGAAGAACTGGAGGAAATCATGCTAAATGAAGTAAGTCAAGTGCAATGGGGCAAGTATGGGTCTAGTGAGGTAAGCTTAAAAAAGAAAAGAAAAATGAGGCATAGGGGAAAAGCTACTTATATACATCCCTGGGGTGAGTCCAGCAACTATGATAGGGGCCAAGCCCAGGGGTACCTATGGCAGTCAACTAAATACGAGGGGGGAAAGAAAGAGGAAAAAACATGGGGGGAGCAGGGCACGAACCCACCAAAAGGGAGAGTATGGTTCAAATCTCCACAGGAGAAAGACCAGGCTTCAACTCAATGCACTAAGATGTGAACATAACTTAATGACATGTACCAGGGAACCATTAGAGAGGTCTGCAGGCTGGCCGCAATCCTGACTATGTGGACATCCTCCACCACCACCCCTCAGAAGAATGCACTTCAGAGGGCAGCATTTGGGGCTACAGTTTGGAGAGAGGGCACATTGAACTGGAGCACACGGGAGAAATGCAAAGCGATGCAGAGGGAGAAGTGGACATCCTGGCTCACCAAGCCCCCAGGATGATGTTCCTTCTCAGAGCAGACAATGCACAGGTAGGCCTGTAGGGCTGGCCCCACCATGGGATATGACATACCTCACTGAACCATGGTGCTGTGGGGGACAGCACTGGAGACACAGTGAGAGAATAAGTGCATGGTCTGACCCCATCACACTGGGGGCATGCAGCAGAGCAGCAGGGGAAACAGACTGATAAACCCCCAGGAAATTTATATATATATATATATATATATATATATATACACACATATATATATATGCTTGGGAGATAGTGTGGCACCCCATCAGACTAGACTGTAAAACACTCATAAAGGCCAATAAACAGACCTTAAACAATTTATAGGCTTTGCCATTTTTGTCAGTGACTTTCGTTTTATTATTGTTATTTTGTTCTTGCTTTCTGCTGCTGCTGTTGTTGCTGTTATTATTTTGTTGGTTTTGACTTGCTTTGTTGTTTTATTTGACTTTGCCTGGGTTTTGCACTTATTGATGTATCTGCATGTCTATCTAGATAAGATAGGCAGGATAAATAATTCAGAGATAAAAAGAATGGGACCAATGGTTTGGGGGGGGGGTGATATGGGAGAAGGGGAGGTAGGAGAAATGAAGGTTAGGAGGACAACCTCAAGGACAGGGAACAACAAGTGAACTGAAAATCAACAAAAGAAAGGTCATAGAACGCCTTGTTGGGGCTCAATCAAGGGCAATATAGCATCGAAGAATTACTAAACCTGAATGAAGGTTGAACATGATGGTGAGACAAGAAGAAAGTAAAAAGGAAATAGAGAAAAGAACCAGGAGTCAAAGGACATTTATAGAGGCCTAAATACAGGCATGTATATATGTAAATATATATATGGAGAATGTACTCATATCTATCTGCTAAGAATTAAGTTTGCAGATGGACATTGGGCCTCAACTCAAGTACTCCCTCAACACAAGAACTTTTGCACTCACAAGCTAACACTCTGTGATATTCACCTTTCCAATACCATTGCTGAAGACAAAATGGTTGCACAGCAAATGTGGTGAAGAAAGCTGATGGTGCCCGGACATCAAAAGATATAGTGTCTGGGGTGTTAAAGGCTTGAAGATAAACAAGAGGCCATCTAGCTGAGAAGCAGCAAGGCCCACATAGAAGAAGCACACGAGCCTGTGTGATCAGGAGGTGTCAATGGGATCAGGAATCAGGGATCTAAGACCCAGAATAAAACCTTTCCTGAGGTGAATGGGGTGGGAGGGTATGGTGTGGTGTCCATCTGCAGACAATTGGACATCCCCTCATAGAGTTTCACAGGGAAGAAATGAGCCAGTCAGTGTGTAGTATAGCACTGATTAAGCACAATTTTCCTCTAGCTATTTGGGGCTTCCTTCCCTCTACTATCATGGCCTCAATTCTACCTTACAAATCAGATTAGACCAGAGCATACACACTGCTACAGGTAAGAGCCTGCAATACAGAGAATCTGAGATAGATAAACCCCTTAGAATCAACAAGAAGAGTAGAGAAACCAGGAGGATTAGGGGAGGGTGAAGGGGAGAAAGGGGGAATCAATTACAAAGATCAACCAAGAATTCCCTCCAAGGGGGACAAATAATAGAAAAGTGGATGAGGGGCAACAGAGGACAATGAAAGAAATGGGAAAAAATAATGTATAGCTTATCAAGGGGAGTGCAGGGGAGGGAGGGGAAGAAATGGGGAGCTGATATCAGGGTCTTTGAAAATGATGATGGTGGAATATGTGCAAATATGCATGACACATTGGAGGAATATATGGATTGTGGTGAGAGATATAAGACAAACCCCCCCCCCAATAAAAGTATTTAAAAATATATACCAGAACTTGGGTCAGGCACACTTTAGTCCTCAAAGTAAACTGACTTTCAACATGCTCAAGAGGTCTTGTGCAGCAGATTTACCCAGTGCCACATGTCCTTGGTCTCTTGAGTGCTGCTACCATGATCATTGATTGTGGACCCAAGGATGAGGAGATCCTTGACAATTTCTGTCTTTGCTCCAGCTATCATGATGCTATGGGTTAGTCTAGTTGTACGAATTTCATTTTCTTGACATTAATCCATACTGAAGGCTGCGACCCTTGATCTTCAGCAGACAGTATCTCAAGCAAGAGTTTCAAACAAGTGCATAACACTAAATAACACAAAAATCCTTTCACAAGAAGACATAAATGAATTATGATTGAGAGGCAATGAAACCCCAAAATACCAAATGGTTACCAATTTCAAATTATGGCACCTCATGTGCAACAGAATATAACTGTCCTCTCTAGAGTCTACTATGGCTCTTGTTTTTGTTTTGTTTTGTTTTTTTCAGAAACAGATCAGCAGGTCTTTCTTCTAAGACAGTCTTGAATGAACTTGAACCTCCAATCTTTTGTTTAGCTGTTGAGCACACTAACCATTTAAAATACCCATGTCTACTTTAAAACATAGACGAGTCTTTGCTTCCAACAAAGTTATAGCAACAGAGACCAGGTCATCCTCTGATGGAAACAAGACTTAACAAAAACAAGTCCTATATAACAAGGCCCGCAAGACACTGAGCACTAGGCAATGAATAACAGCAATTCCTAAGATGGAAAGAAAATGGATGAGCCCTACAATGTCCCCGGTTTCCTACCTGGAGTGTCCCCAGGAAGCACAGAGAGGAAATAGATAAAACAAGCCAAGCGGAAGACAAGAATGGTGGGAATGGAAACCAGGACTGATGAACCAGAGAGTCAGCAAGTAGGATAAGGGTTTGGGGGAGGAGGGAGAAGAGGGGGGTGGTGAGGTGAATGGGGTGATGATGTCAAGAAAAAGAATATTTGGAAACTGGTTGTGGTAGATAATGTACAATGCTGCTGGAGATGGTTGAACTATGGAATTATTTGATGCATGTGCTAATTCCAATTAAATTTTTTTAATTGTGGCATTGGAATTAAAAGTCCAGGAAGAGCAAAGTAGCTGGAATTCAGAGGGCAGACCTCCAGGGTGCTTTCATTTCCTCATGCTACTCTAACAGAAATAACCAGAAATAAGTGGCTTTAAAGAGCAGGAATTAATTTTCTCCTTGTTCAAGATATTGGAGGTCCAAATTCAAGGAACTGCCTATAGGAGAGGTCCTTTCTTATCTATTTCAGCATCTGTTGCTGAGGTTGTTGGTTGGTGTGATCTTTATGCAAACAAGTCACCAGGTCTTTCTCCCATGAAGCCCTTGTGTGGATTCAAAGCACCGACTTGTACTTGTCGGCCAAGCACTTAACCATTGTGCCACCAGACCTCTCTGTCAGTCTCAAATATCTGGCATCACCCCTGGTCTGTCAGTGTGTGAACCTGGAGGGACGTCTGTACTGCTGGATGCTGGAAGCTCTGTCACTGGTGATTCAAATACCAATAGCATCACGCAAAGTGAACAGCTTTCAGCAAAGCTTCCAGACTAAAAATAGACGCTGAGGAAAGATGAGGCCGTCCATGGCAGAGGAATTGGCCACTGAAAATTTTATGAATAGCAGTGGAATATTGTCAGGTACTGAAAGCCTAATGAATTTTAGCCTAATGAACATTTTCAGAGATAACATGAGCAGATGAGGCCCTCAAGTCAAAAGGCACTCAAAACACGACTGAGGGAGACTAGCTTTCACAAAGAAGAGCCAGCCAAATGCACATGGGTGGCATAGGGCCCTGAGGACCTTCATTACTGATGGGACAGAACTCAAAATGAGGAGAGCCGAAGGCATCTATTAATGATTAGAACTTGCAAAGTTTGAAGTACAAATCTAGGAAAATTGGAAGTCATCAAAAATGAAATGGAACCCATAAAGATTGATAGTGCAGGCACTGGTGAGCTAGGATGGATTGGTCCTGACCATTTTGAATCAGAGAGCTGTATGGTTGATCATGCCAGGAATAACAAATGCAAGAGGAGTGATGTCACATTCACCATCAAAGAGGTCATTTAAATATCTACCATGAAGTACAATCCTGTCAGTGATAGGATAATACCAAGCCACATACTAGGAAATCCAGACAATATAACTATTATTTAAGTTTATGTATTAACCACTAAAGTAGCTGTGGCAGTCATGTGCTTATGTAAATTTTATGATTGAAATGTAGGGGTGGAGTCTAGCCTGTTAATCTGGAGATAGCCATTGAGTAGCCAATGAGGCCTCCATGTGGGCATGACTTTCTCCTGAGACTTCTGGGAAATCTCGTGATATTTCCCTCGTGAAGATGAGAAGCTATCTCCCTAGTTGTTGGAAGTTAGTCTCAGAGACAATGTATCATGGGCAAGACAAGATGGCAGCATCCAAGCTGCTGAAGGAAACGGAGGAGAAGCCACACGGCTTTGCCCTGATGGAGCCGGACCTCTGAAGTGGAGAGGCCAACGTGGGAACTCTGCCAGCAATGAGTTGCTTCTGCCACCACAGGATGCTGTTGATGGACCCTGACCCCGGGAAGCGAGGAGCCATGGGGAGACCCCTGCCAGTGCCGGGATTCTGCATTGACTGACCTGTGACTTAGTGAGTCAGAAGGAGACATTATAGACTTGTATTGGACATATGGGCTAATATCGGACTTATGACTTTGGACTGGACTGGATTGAGATGCTTTCTCAGTGTTCCATTCCTTTTATATATAAACCATTCCCTTATATTCATATGCGTGTCCATGAGATTTTTTTCCTCTAGTCTACCCAGACTAACACAGTAGCAAATCAAAAATTGAAGAATTTTGACAAAGTCTTCAGTCAGAAATTGACCAAACATACAATCAAGATGTATGGATCATCACTGATGATTTGAATTAAAAAGTTGAAAACAAAGAGGAAAAATAGTTGGAAAATATGGTTCTCTGATGCCTGGTACCTGTTTCCTTTGACACCTAGTGATCACATAGGCTGGTGTGCTTTTCCATGTGGGCTTTGTTTCTTCTCAGATAAATGGCCTCTTGTTTATCTTCAAGCCTTTAAGACCCCAGACACTATATCTTTTGATAGCTTGGCACCTTCAACTTTCTTCACCACATTCGCTGTGCAACCATTTTGTCTTCAGCAATGGTATTGAGAAGGTGAGCATCACAGAATGCCAGGTTATTACAACAACAGCGTTCTTGTGTTGAAGGAGTACTTGATTTGAAACCCAATGTCCATCTGCTACCTTGATGCTTAACATATAAATATATACATATATCTATTTCCCCACCATCACATATAAATATATTTAGATATGTTCATGCCCGTGATTAGACCTCTATAAAAGCCCTTTGCCTTTAGTTCTTTCCTCTGTTTCCTGTTACTTTCCTCTAGTCCCACTTTCATGCTTACCCTACAGTTGGGTTTCAGTAATTCCTCTCAGTTACACTGTCCTTGATCAAGCCCACCCATGTAACCTACACTGCCCCCCTCCCTTGTCATCAATTTTAGATCATTGTTGTCCCCTTGTCCCTAGGTTTGTTATCCCTCACTTCTTCCCCCACCTCCCCTCTCCCATGTACCCCTAGAACCTTTGATCCCGTTGTTTCCTCCCCACCCCAGATTGTTTATCCCACTTATCTTATCTAGATAGACATTCAGAGACAATTTATAAGCACAAAAACAAGGCAGAGCAAAACAACAACAAAAGAAAAATACCCAAACCCCTAAAAATCTATAAATAGTTCAAGTCTGTTTGTTCACCTTCAGGCATGTTTTCTGATCACATCTGATAGGGGGTCAAGCCCTGGCACTGTTTGGGGTATTCCCCAGGGACTTTATTGCACAGATACCTTTTCTCCACAACACAAAAAGCAACTAGACACTTGAACTTCTCCAGATAGATCGCACAAAAATCAAATTGACTACATCGACGTCTGTGGAAAGAGATGGTGAAGAAACTCAATACCAGCAGCTAAAACTCTGGCAGGGGCTGACTGTGGAACAGGCCAACAATTGTCCACATGTACGTTCAGGCTGAAGCTGAAGAAAGTCAAAACAAGTCTATGAAAGCCAAAATAGCACCGTGAGTAAAACCACTAGAGTTTCAAAAATATCTCAATCACTTACAACATTGAATACGAATGGCAAAAGAACTGAGAAGCTGTGGGATAACAACAAGGACATCATAAATGAAGACAGTACATGGTCATTAAAAGGACAGCAAAACAAAAAAGGTCTAAGAGAATGTCAGACTCTGAAACTTGCTCTTAATCTCAGAGAAGCTAAGGTAAAGGGAAGAAATTAAGCAGTCAAAGAGGAGAACAAAAATTTCAAAGTATTGTAATGAAATGTACAAAGAGTTAGAGTTAGAAGAACAAAAGGGAAGAGCATTCTCAGTATGTGTTAAGCTGAAAGAATTCACGAAAAAAAAATGTAAGCTTTGAGTTGTTACATTGAAAGACCCTATGGGGAAAATCACAAGAAGATAGAAAGAATACACAGAGTCATTGTACCAAAAAGAACTATGATCAAGGACTAATGGTACTGAAAGAAGTCCAAGCTGCACTGGAGACATGTCAAAAACAGAACTCCAGAAATTGATGAAATACCAACAGAACTATTTCAACAAGCTGATGAAGCATTGAGAGCACTCACTTATTTATTCCAAGAATTTTAGAAGGCAGCTGTCTGGCAACTGTGGCAGTCACTGATCTGTGTCAATTTCATCACTGGGAGTATATGGGGTGGAGTCTAGCCTTTCAGTCTGGGGATGGCTATTGAGGCCTCTCAGTGGGCATGGCTTTCTCCTGAGAGTTCCAGGAAATCTCTTGGTATTTCCCAATTGGAGGTGAGAGAACATCAACTCGGTTCCTTGGAGACAAACTACTGATAAGATGAGATGACAGCATGTTGATAGATCCTGATTTCTGGAGACTGGAGGAGCAGGAGGAGAAGCCACATGGGCTTACCCTGATGGAACCAAACCTCTGGGGCTGGGAAAGTCACATGGAGACTCCTACCAGCACTGAGATACTTGGGAGGCCATGGGGAGACTCCTACCAATGCTGAGATACTTGGGAGGCCCCTACCAAAGCTGAGATGCTTCTACCACCACTGGATACTGCTTATGGACCCTGAGTCCTAGAAATGAGAAGCCATGGGGAGACCCTTCCAGCACCAGGATGCTTCTACTACCACTGAACACACAAGACTCTGCACCCACTGACCTGTGATTATCCTGGTGTCACTACACATGCTTTGTGAGTCGGAAAGAGAGTTTATAAACTGGTATTGGAGATATGGGCTAATATCAGACTTATGACCTTGTACTGGCCTGGGTTAGAATGCTTTCTCAATGTTCCATTCCTCTTGTATATAAACCTTTCCCTTATATCCATATGCATGTTTATGAATTTGTTTCTCTAGTCCACCCAGACTAACACACCAACTGACTGAAAGGGATTCATAGTTACACCCATCCAAAGAAATGTGACCCAATAGAATGAGTAAATTATAGAACAATGTCACTGTTATCACATTCCCATAAAATTTTGCTGAGATTATCCAGCAGTTGTAACAGCAGTACATTGACAGGGAACTTCCAGAGGTTCAGGTCAGATTCAGAAGAGGACGTGAAACAAAAGATACCATTGCTGATATCAAATGGATCTTGACTGGAAGCAAAAGCTATTTAAAAGATATGTGTTTGTGTTTTGTTGGCTATGCCAAGACATTTGATTGTGTGGATCATAAAAGACTATGAATAATCTTGAGAAGAATGGTAATTCCAAAACACATCATCATGCTTATACTGAAGCTGCATGTATATCAAGAAACAGTTGTACAAATACAATAAGGGAATAGTGAATGTTTAAGGTGAGGAAAGGTGATTATCAGGGCTGTACCCCCCATCATATTTATTCAATCTGTATGCTAAGCATATAACTAGAGAACTGGATTATATAAAGAATAATTCAAAATCAGAATTAGAGGAAGACTTATTAATAATATGTGAGACGCAAATGATATAACCTTGTTGACTAAAAGTGAGAAGGACTTGAAGGACTTACTGATGAGAATCAAGTATCTCAATTTTCAGTATGAATTACAAGTTAATGTAAAGAAAACCCAAATTCTCCCAACTGGGTCAATGGACAACAGCAGGGTAAACAGAGAAAGGATTGAAGATGTCAAGGATTTCATCTTGCGTGGGTGCACAATCAATGCTCATGGAAGAAACAGTCAGGAGATCAAAGGACTCATTACTTTGGGCAAATCTGCTGAAGAAGACCTCTGTAAAGTGTTGAAAAGTAAGGATATTAAAATTTGAGGACAAAAGTGATACAAACCCCAGAATTTTTAGTCACATCATATGCTTGTAAAAGTTGGACTTAAACACTGAAGAAAAATAGATGCTTTTGAATTATGGTGTTGGCCAAAATTATTGACAGAATCCTTAACTTCCAAAAGAGAAAACCAGGAGCAATACAGTCAAAATGTTCCTTACAGGTAAGGTAAGACTTCATTTCACATAATGTGGACATATTGTCAGTAGAGAGCAGTCCCTAGGAGGTAATGATCAAGAGGAAGACTCAGACAAGATGGACTGACAGAGTGGCTGTAACAATGGGCTCGACCATGACAACAATTGTGAAGAAAGGGTTGGACCAAGCAGTTGATGGCACCTACCTAAAACAACTGTAGTCGCTAACTAGCTTTAGAGTGCTTGGATTTGTAGGTTAAGCTGCCTCCCTAGTCCTCAAATCACAGTTTGTCTCTTCCTTGTGTCTCCTTCTTTGTCTCTGTCACTGAGCAATGATTTAAGTTTAGGACATCCCTAAACTGACAGTCTCATTAACATAACAAACAAAATCATAATCCAATGGGATCACTTCCATAAATCTATTGTTGTTGTTCTTGTTCATTGATATTCAGTTGACTCACATTGACTCTGTGTGTACAAAGTAGAACTGTCCTACATTGTGTTCATGCTGTGACAAATCAGAATCAGATCACCAAGACACCTCTAGATGGGTTCAAATTGCAAAACTTATAGCTAATAGTTTAGCACTTTATTGCTTACAAGACCCAAGAACTCCATCCACAGGAAAGGGGGAGTGATAGCATATGGAAATCTGAATCTACATAAAGAAATTAAAATCAAAAATGAAGTTTGGGTTTCACCACATACTTTTGGGAACCACAGTCTAATAAATAGAACAGAAGTAAGAGACCTGCACAGAAAGAGAAATCCAAATACCTGCTCCTTAAAGGAAATAGAAGAAAGAGCTAGGAGGCAAAGGACACTTATAGAGATCTAAATACAGCTATGTACATATGCAAATATACAACAATAGGGAAATAGATCTATGTACATATATTTACAGGTTACATGTTAAGGTAGCAGATTGACATACGCCTTCTATTCTGCTCCCTCCAGAACAAGAACACTTTGTTCAGATAACCTGGTATTCCATATGCTTAGCTTCCTGACACAATCACTGAAGACAACATTGGTGCACAATGTGGTGAAGAAAGCTGAAGGTGCCCAACTATCAAAAGATGTGTCTGGGGCCTTAAAGGCTTGAATACAAACAAGAGGCCATCTAGCTGAGAAGCATCAAAGTCCACATGAAAGAAGCACACCAGCCTGTGTGGCCATGAGGTGTCGATGGGATCAGGTTTCAGGCATCGAAGACTCAGGACAAAAAAAATCATCTCAATGTGAATGAGGGGGAGTGCAGAGTGGAGACCCAAAGTCCATCTGTACATAATTGGACATCTCCTTATAGAAGCGTCACAAGGAAGAGACAAGTCAGACAGGTAGCAATACAGCACCATTGAAACATACAACTTTCCTCTAGTTCTTGAATGCTTCCTCCCCCCTTCCACCCCCACTATCATGACCCCTGTTCTACCTTACAAATCTGTCCAAATTAGCATGCACTTGGGTATAGAAAAGAACTGCAAACACAGGGAATTCAGGGCAGATAACCCACCCCTCAGGACCAATAATGAGAGTAGCAATACCAAGGGGGAAGAGGAAGGTGGGGGGAGAAAGAGGAAACTGATCACAATGATCTACATATAATCTCCTTCAAGGGGGACGGACAACAGGAAAGTGTATGAAGGGAGACATTGCTTATTATGAAAAAATAATAATAATTTATAAATCATCAAGGGTACATGACGGAGGGAGGTTTAGGCAGGAAGGAAAAAACATGAGGAGCTGATACCAAGGGCTCAAGTAAAAGGAAAATGTTTTGAAAATGATGATGGCAACAAATGTAGTTGACACAGTGAATGGTGTATGGACTGGGATAAGAGCTGTATGAGCCACCAATAAAATATTTTTTCTAAAAAAGAGCTCCTTAAAGTTTTTCACTTGCATTGAAGTATATGCATATGACTTGGAAGACTTTTCTGAAGCTGGAAAAAGACTACCTGAAAAAATTACAGAGAACCTCGATTTCAAACCAAGTTGAGAATAGTGCTTATGCCTGTCAGCCAGATTGCAACCTCATAATTCATGGAGCACATGGTTAGAGTGCTCAGGACAGCTTTCCTTCCCTAGTTCTAGATCAGTGGTTTTCAATCTTCCCAATGCCACAACCTTTTAATACAATTCCTCATGTTTTAGCAACTCTCAACAATAAAATTATTTTTGCCGCTACTTCATAACTCTAATTTTGCTACTGTTATTAATAGTGGTGAAAATATCTGATATTCAGGATGTATTTCAGTGTTACCAATTTAGTATAATTAAACATAAGTAAAGCATAGTGACAAATCACAAAACAATATGCAACTATATTTTTGAAATATTTCTGTGTTTTCCAATGGTCTTAGATGATTCCTGTGAAAGGACATTTGACTCCCACAAGGAATGAGACTCACATATTGAGAACTGCTGCTCTAGGTTAAGCATGGCTTAGGATCTTCATAACAAAGCTTACAACAAAGGCCAAAGAATCCAACTGATTCCAAGTATCATTACTGCATTCTAGAAAAGGGCTCAAGAATTGTTGCAGAACACAAAATAATATGCTACCCAACAAAGGGAAATTCACAATGCCTGCCATCCAATCAAAACCTATCAAGCATTAAAGAAGCAGAAAAACACAACCCAGAAATAAGAGATAACAATAGTAGTATACACAGATACTAAATCACAAAGTGAACTAATTAATCTAAAATAGAGCAGGAAACAAAAGAAAAAAGGATCAGAAGAAACAAAGAGAAAACATGTAGCTCTATGATAGACTTAAAGTGTTAATAGTCATATTACATGTAAATGGTCTAAAATCACTATATAAGATGGCAGAGATTGTCAAATTGGATTAAAAAATCAAGACTCAAATAACTATTCAGTCTACAAGAAATTTACTCCAATTAGATACAGAAGGTGAGAAAAAGAGGCATACTTGTCATAAGAAAACTGTAGTGGTTTCATTAGTATGGATATTTGGATAAATGGATATTTGAGCAAAGAATATTAGCAAAGATAAAGATCATTCCATAATAAAAAAGAAAACAATTACTCATAATAACAAAACAATCCTAAATGTTCACATACTTCATAAGAAAAGATTCAAAATACATGAAAAAAACTAATGGAAGTACAAAAATAAATAGACAAAATGACAATTACAGTAATCCCCTTTCTCAGTCATTTATAAAGTGAGCTGAGAACCAAAGAGTACATAAAACAGCATTCTCACCCAAGTTGATCTAATTAACATTTAAAATACAGCTGATATAGACAATACTGTTGGCCATCAAACATGTCTTAATACATTTAAAAGTATTCTTCAATACATTCAACATATGTTCTTAGACTAGGCTGGAGTCCAATTTAAAATCAAGAAAGGGAAATATGTAGACAAAACATGTAGTATTTGAAGACTAAATAGCACATTTTTAAGCTATGAGTAAAAGCAGAAATTAAGATAGAGCTTAGAAAATATTGGAGATTGGATGAAAATAAAAACACATCCTATCAAAATGTGTGGGATGCAGTTAAAGCAGTATTCACAGGTATATGTACAGAATAGATGCCTAGAAAAGAAGAAAGTTCTAAGAGCGATGATTTTTCCTCCTTAAGATGTAAAAGTAGTGAAATGAACCCAAAGTAGCAACGATAACAAAAAGAAGATAATAATAATCAGAATGAAAAACAATGAAAGAGAAAACAGAAAAAGAAAAGGCAAGAGGGTAATTATTTGAGAACGTGGGTACAGCTAGTAAACTTCTAGTCAAACTGATCACGTCAAAAGCAAATTGGACACAAATTGCACTCGTAAGAATAAGAGAGGTGGCATCACTACAGACTCTACAGCTGTTACTGTGTCAGCTGTTACTGTCTGCTGACTTTGTCTCTCAGAAGGTCAGAACCCCCAGTGCCTCCTCCTGTACCTGACACAGGGAACTGTGGACAGCATGCTTAGTAAAAGTTCGTTGGAGCCTCGCCTCAGGCCTGGTGAATTGCTGTATCACATTATTGGTGCTAGATTCCAGCCAACCTAGGTTCTCTCCTTTTCCCAGGGGAAGCCTGGCCCAGTGTGCCTTGCCTTCATTCTCTTTGCTTGGTGATTTGATCTTCACCACCCTCCTCAGGATTCTTCACATGACTGGAGGGGACAAAGTGTTGCCAATGGTTATCTCCTGAGAGTGTCTGAATCAGTGCTAAGATTTCATGCTCCCATTCCTCCGAGGAGGCATCTGGGTTCAGGAGAGGTGCTAGCTCAGAACTCAAGGGGACTGGGGTTCTTGTTGAAGCAGCAGTTTTGTCTCACACTTAGCTCATTAGCTCCTCTGGGAAGACTGAATACTGTGGCCTATAATTAGAACCACACCGTTTCTCTAATATTTCATTTACAGATTTCCACAGTGTGAAAGTTCTGATGAGCAGAAGATGATGTCATTCCTCAAAATTCAGGTTGGCTCATCAATCAACATCTCACAAGGCAAAGTTTCCCATATTTTCTCCAGTCTTCTGGAACACTTTAAGGATTTGGATTGGCAAAGAAACAGCTCCATGGGATTATTTTTTATAGCTACAGTGGGGGAAAGAAAAAAAATTTTTAAATACTTTTTCTTGTATCTCCCTATTACTTTTCTACACTGTGTAAAGAATTGCCACAAATTCTATGGCTTAAAACAACACCACTTATTAGCTCACAGTTTCTGTGGATGAGAATTCTAGGCGAGATTTACTGCTCAGGGTGTCTCAGAGAGCTCAGGACATCCCGTGCCCACCCATCAAGGTGTCCTAAACTGGAAGCTACCATGAAGAAGTGTCTGTTTCCCAGTCCATTCAGGTGGTTGGGAGAATTAAACTCCACGCAGCTTGGTGTCTGGAGTTGTTGCTGTCTTTCACCTTTTCAGTCATAGGCCACAGTCAGCAGCAGATACTGCCTGAAGCCTCTGTCGCAGGACACAAACCATCGCAGCCTCCTTGCTCAAAGTCATCCAGGGAACGCGCCCCTCAGAGAATATCTGCATCTTCTTTGAAAAGACTCGCTTAACTAAGCCAGGTCCACCTGGATAATCCCCCATTGTATTAACTCCTTACCAAATGATTGGGGACTTTAATATCTACAGAAGGATGTCAATCCTTGTCATATAATGTAACCTACTCTCAGGAGTGAAAGCCCATCAGATTAATAAACTTTTCCCAAACTCAAGGCAAGGGAACAAGAGAGGACATGAAAACTAAGGTGTGAGGATCTTGGGAGCCATTTCACTCTCCTAGAAGATCAACAATTTGAAAAAGAAGAAGAATATTTAAAAGAGTAAGATGAAGGAGAAGGAGAAGGAGGAGAAAGAAAAAGAGAAGGAAAAGAAGAAGGAGGAGGAGAAAGAGAAGAAGAATTAAATCCAAACATATTGTTATGGAAGCTCGTGCTGCCACTGACCTCTAATTTAAGACGTTATAGTTTTGACCCTGACTTTGGGTTTCATTTATCCCAGTGTTTGCAGGCAAGATTCAGTGTTCCCATAGCCACCTCAAGGTCATTATCATTGTTGTTGTCATCATCAGCTGAAACTCAAAACACATCACAGGATATGTTATGGCCTAGATGAGTGGTTCTCAACTTTCTTTGTGTCATGGCCCATGTTGTGGTGACCCCCCCCACCCACCGCACCTCCACACACACACACACACACAGCCATAAAATTTATTTTCTTTGCTACTTCATAACTGCAACTTTGCTACTGTTATGAATCAGGTGACCCCTGTGAAAAGGTCATTTGATCCCCAAAGGGTCGCGACCCACAGGTTGAGAACTGCTGCTCTAGATCAAGGCAAACCCACTGCCATCACGTCAATGCTAATTCAGTGCAACCCCATGGTGGCTTCCTGTCGACAGGAGTAGAAAGTCCAGTCTTTCTCCTGAGGAGCTGGTGGTGGTTTGGAACTGCTGACCATGCAGGTCAGAGCCCACTGTGTAACTTCTACACCACCAGGACTCCTGATACGTTATGCTCCAGCAAGCAGAAGAAGATCATCGATGTCCTTGACCATCTTTGTGATGGCATAGATCAATATGTCCATGGTAGCATACACAGGGGCTAAGGCGGGGGTCTTTAGAATGACTCAATGAGTGGTCAGTATCTCCAAAGTTCCCGCAAAGCCGGGAGACTCCTATCACCAGAAAAGCAGTCAACGGGAGAAACCTGAGCTGTTGGCGGAGAGCCATTGGGTGAGAAAGAAAAATCTCCTGGGAAGGAAGTCATATAATCCAGTGCCCAACCCAGCATAAGATCCCAGAGAGATGGTGGCCTCCAAAGTAGAGACGTCCCCACCACTGACCCTTTCTTTTCTAGTCTGACAACATCAGACATTAGAGGAGCTCTGTTCACATCCATATCAGGCCCTCTGATTAGTTTTCTCCCCTGCACAATGGGGGTGGTCAAACACCCACCCCACAGAGAGCCATGAAGACCAAATGAGATGCTGTGAAAACCGTTGGTAAGCTGTGAGATCTCTGCAGGTGATGGCTACTGTTGCCATCGTGTGCCAAGTCCCCAAAGAGGAGCCCTGTAGCAACCACACTAGATCTGAGAGTTCCCTAACATGGCCTGGCATTGGGCCAGGGACCCTTTATCCAAGGAAAAAGGGAGAGCCATCGATCCACTTGGAGCTGCACAGTGCATGGGTCATTGTGTTGGCTATGGTTAGGTGTCAACATGACTGGCTCATTATAGCCAATATTCCATATGTTATCTCCTTTTTAAATATATTATAGAACTACCCTCGTGTTGATGTGCTGTCAATCCTAATGCAATGTTAATGAGGCTGGATTACAAGAAGGTATGCTTCAAATCATACCCTTCCTTCTCTGACATAGGTGTATTCCTTTAGTGTTTGATCTGCACCAATGCATATACAGCTGTGTATCGATGTATCTGTGTAGATGCTCTGACAAGACTCCTCCTTGCTCTGGATTCTGCTTCTGGCTTGTCATCATCAACTCTTGACACTTGAGGTAGTTGTCTGCCAAGTCTGATCTTCTCATTCTGAGATTCCTCAGATTCTGTAAGTCCCATGAGCCGGGGGCCTATAATATGGCCAGTTAGCTATGAATTTCTCAGGGCCTGAAACCACATGAGTCAGGAGACACCCCCAACCTGACTCACAGATTTGGGACTTGCCAGCATCCATAATATGTGAGCTATTTCCTAAAGTTATTTTCTGGGGAGTTGTCTCTCTGTCTCTGGCTTTGTCTCTCTGGAGAATCCATCCTAAGATGTATGTGGATACACTTCACTGGGTGGGAGTGACAGGTTTTGCCCCTCTGACTGCAGTGACTAAGGGGTGGCTCCTTCAGAGACCTTGCTGCAATGAGAAAGATCCACCATCTGTCTCACATACACACTGACCATCTTCCCTGAGCTGAGCATTGCCCATTTCCAATAAAGTTGCTCTAAGTCCTTGAGCTGGCATCTGGGCACTTCTCTGCTTTGGGCAATGAGTCCGGTGACTGTGTGCTCCGGTCAGCCCACAGATGGCTGTGGCACAGTGCAGAGTGGTCAGAGAAGGAGGGGAGAGCACAAGAGACCAGAGTCCAGTTTTATCTCCCAACCCGGCCTTACTTGACAGAGGAGAGTGGACACCAGTGGACCTAAGTATGAAAGACAGCCAGGCATTGCATCTTCCTGGACCCTCTCTTCCTCCACTGTGGGTCCTGTCTCTACCAATATCTTGGAAATGGTGTGGGAGAGGCAGAAGGGTCATGGGGAGGGAGCAAGATCATGGGAAAGTTTGGGACAGACACAGGACCTGAGGTTTGCTAAGTCGTGTGCACCTGGTGGTCACTGCTATCCGGGGAGGGTATGGCAGTTATATAATCTCCTGTCAACTTGCAAAGGGGTGGGGTCCAGCCTGTCAATCAATTTGCAGCACAATGACCTCATTTGAAGGTGCCATGGAGACAAAGAGTTTACAGGAGGCTAGATACACTCTCTGTCTCCCTGAGAGACATTCCTGTTGACAAGCCACATGGAGCTACACTGATAAAGCCAGGCCCCTGGAGCTGGAGGAGCTACATAGAGACCCACACCAGCCACTGGATCCACAAGACTTTCTACCCACCGGCCTGTGATCTTCCTGCATTCAGCATCATGGCATGGCCACGTGAGTCTAAAGAGGAATTTATAGATTGCTATCAGACATTTGGGCTAATATCAGATTTATGGACTTGATATGGACTCAGCTGGGCAGCTGGGATGTTTTCTCAATATTCAATAGCTCTTGTATATGAAGTTCTTTCTTATACACATATGTCTCCTTGGATTTGTTTCTCTAGTCTACCTGAATTAACACAGAGGGAGCCCACCCACTGCAGAGCCTCTGTAATGGCTACATGCTCCCCCAAAAGTGATCAGAACCTGGGGCACTGGTGATTCCGCCTCATCTCCCTGACAGGGAGGCTGCAGCAGCACGGGAGTTGGGCAGGTTCCGTGGACCACACGCGCTAACCCTGGAGGCATACCTGCCCCAGACCTCCGCCCCTGTTCCTGCCCAGGGTGGTGGCCAGTCAAATGACAAGTTCTGGAATCCAGCTATAAAATTTCACGCAAAGGTTTTATCTGGGAGCAAGCCAAATGACTGCAGTGAGGACGTCTGGCATTCCTGAGAAGAGAGAGCAGGCATTTCAATTTGAGGAAGAAAGTGGTCTCCTTTGATAATGGGCTTTGAAGCAGTTAGCTGGGGCAGGGAGGTGGGGGTTCCCGAAAGATGTCATTTAAGCAAAGGTAGATCCTTCCAGAGCAGAGAGAAAATTGTAACAGGGCCAGGCATCCTTTCTCAAGTGTGTATGAGGTGCCAGAGTTCTTGGCTTTGTGCTGATGGAGCCTCCAGGACATGTGAGTTTGGGCAATAGTCACACCAGTTTTAAAGGTGGGAACACCCAGGCTTGGTCTAACTGTTGAAGGTCCTTCCTGGTTGGCAGGAATCGAGGTAGTCTAGGTGACTCAGAGACACAGTACCCACCCGCTCCATCAAGGGACACTGCTCCGGGAAGTATCACTAGGCAATATCCACCCCACATGGTGGAGACCCCTCATCTTCATTTCTGCAGCAACCCAACCTCACTTGAGTCTCAGCACAGGTTCACTGCATTCCAGAGAGATTCTGCAGAGGGAGGTCTCTCTGCCCCTGGGACTGCAGCTCTGCGAGGGCGGAGTCTGCTTGTGTGTTTGCACCACGCCATGGATATTAACGGAGGATCGGAACACAGTGGAGCCTTGTGCTGCCGCAGCATGTAAACACTTGGCTGCCAACCAGAGGCTATCAGTTCTAACCCACCAACCACTCCAAGAAAGAAAGACGTGACAGTCTGCTTCCAGAAAGATTACGGCCTTGAAAACCTTAAGGGGCAGTTCTACTGTGTCCTAGAGGCTTGCTGGAAGTTGAATCAAAATTGGTCCAGTGAATGAAACCCCCCTCCCTTGGAGTTGTCCTGGCCAGAATCTGAGCTTCCTCCTTGTCACAGCCTCCCACCTCTGACCCATCACCTGCCTGGTCCCACGCTGAGCCCCCTCCTGCCCATGAGATGCTGCCGTTCCTCGTGCCAACCTCTGACTCAGCTCCTTGCCTGCCCTGTCTCTGCAGCCAGCATCATCCGTTTTCCTCTCATGCGCAATGCTCCATGGGCAGTAAGGCAGTAAGAGTTCTGGGTGCCTGCACAGGCATGTGCACACACACAAGATGTACACACGCAGTTGCTCACATGGTCAGAGCCATGGTTAACCTAGATACTTCTGTAGCCTCCGTCCCTGGAATGAAGCACAGGGAAACAATGGCAGAACTAACACAAACGTAAATGTATGGATGAATGAATGAACGAGTGGAAGCAAAGAGTGAAAGGAGAGAGGGATCAAGGAAGGGAGGGAGGGGGAGAAAAAGGCAGACAGGATGAAAGAAAGGAAGACTGGCCAGCCCAGCCTAGATCTCACTGTAGCTGTTTATAGGAAAAATAATTTTTCTCTAGCAGTCTCAGTTGCTGGGTTAGGCTGGGTTCTCTAGAGAAGCAAAATGTGTATGCATATGTCTGCTGAAAGAGATTCATGTCAAGAAATGGCTCGCACCATTGTGGAAGTGGGCAGCTTCAGTCCTGCTCAAGTCCATGTGTCGGATGTCTGCTGGAGGCTTCTCCAGATTCCTTTAACTGCAGGCGCTGAGGAGCAGGAAGGTGAAGCTGCTCTTGGCTGCCCAGCGGAGTGAGTAAGAGATGGGCTGAATGAGTTCAAGGTCCGCAGTCTACTGTTGGCTGCTGGGACGGGCAGGCTCTCTAACAGGATCCAGATCCTGCCGTAGAAATCGGCCCGATGCCACACACTGTCCCCTGATACTGAGAGCAGGCCACCCCCTGAGTGCAACCTCCCTCAGTCGTATCAAGGCCATGACCAGATTAAGGAGGTCGAGTCCCCCCACCACTCCCTGGCTGATTCACAAAAGAGTCCATCCTGGAATTGACCACACTGTGTTAGACCAGAACACGGGGGGATCCTGGCCCACCCCCATCGACATACAGTCTATCACAGTTGCCCTTCTGGGTGCATCAGTCTCGAGCTGCTGCTGTGGCAAACTGCCAGAAACTCAAGGGCTTCAGAACAGTACCTGTGTGCTACATGGCCTTCCTGGAGGTCAGGAGCTCAAATCAGTTCCCCTGGACAAATGCCAAGGTGTCAGTTGGGTCCCATTCCTTCTGGGGCCTCCAGGGGAGGAATAGCTCCTTTGCCTTTTCCAACTGCAAGTTCCTTGACTGGTGACTCCATCCTCTATCTTGAGATGGCAGCATAGCAGCCTCTGATCCCTCTCATTGACTTCAGCCCCGGCTCCCGACCTCTTCCCTGCACCCCAATTTCTCTCTGAGTGACACCCACCCACCTCCCTCTTAGGAGAGCACATGGACTTACACTGGAGAGACTGGGTCTAGCAAACGACTGGAGATTCCAATCTCAGGTGCCTTGGGAGAAAGCCCTCAGAGTCTACATCATGAGATACCAGGAGGGCCATTGTGAGTTGACATTGACCCAACAGGAACTAGATTTCTGACACTCACATGTTGACTCTCAGTAATCTAGGATAATCTCTTGTCTCAAACATCCATCACCACCATCTCTGCAAAGTCCTTCTCCCTGATTGTCCTCCTCCTCCTCCTCCTCCTCCTTCCCGCCACCACCTTTATTTTTTTTCAATTTGAAAGCGGTTACTGTTGATCCACTAACCAGATGACAAAAGCAATCATGGCAGATGCCTGAGTTCACCCTTCTCATAAGCCTGCCAATCTGGGAACAGCATCTCCACCTGCCATGGCGTGGGTGGTCTTTTCCTCCATCCTGTCTCCTAGAGAAGAAGGGCCACAGGAAGTTATTTGCTTTTTAAAGCATTTTCCATCCATCTAGATCTCAGGAAATAGATCCTCCCTGCAGATCATGCCCATCTATACCAAGAGATCATGCCATCAAAATACAATCTGTTCAGGCAAGATGCTTCCTACTGATTTTGCCATAATCACGCTTGTAGAGCAGTTCACGCACAGACTGCAGGTGCAGATATTCCCAGGAGTGAATGGTTCCAAGCTTTGAAGCCTTACAAAGGTGTCCCCGAAGATCTGGCGAAGGTGAAGAAGCTGCAACACTTTACAAAACTTTGGGCTCACACCATTGACGCCTCTGATCCTGATAACAGATGCCAGCGTGGGTTCGCCAGACATGTACAAATTGCCGGCTTTTCTTGCCATCTGAGACCTTTGGAGTCCAGCTCTGTCCCGCTGCCTGCACTCCTTGTGGCGGTGCTGAGCTTTCTCATGGATAAACTTCCTCCTGGCCTTTTGAAGCATCGTTTTGGACAAACTTCCTTCTCAGTGCTTGAGCTTTGATTCTGCGAAATTCTTTCACTTTTTCTTAAGTTCTCTGGAATAGTGAGGACTTTCTTTTTCTTCTCTCTGACACCCTGCATGATTCCAGCTGACTTTAAAAAAAAAAGTGATGGGGCAGGGCTTCACACATGAGCTCTTCAAAGTCCATTATGCCATGTAAGCTTTCATGCCAGGGTTCCAGATGTCAGGATGTGGGCATCGCAGGGCTCTTCAGCCTACCACACCCTGCCCTCCAAGAAGGAAGGGAAACAGTAGCTCCTCTCAGCTGCTACCATCTGTGCCCCTGCACCTTTTGCAAAGCTGTGGGCTCTTGGGAGCTGTGGGAGCTGGCGCAGGGGACCCTCACTGTGCCCTCCCCGTCACCTGTGCCACATGCTACAGGGAAGAATGAGCGACCAGACTGGGATATGGAGGGCATATTCAGCTGCACACAGGCTCGGGGACACAGTCCACCCACTGTCTGGACAGCAAGCCTTGCTTGGTGCCCTCTTTGCTGATGTACTGTCCCAGGGCCCATATGACCTAAGCCCAGCCCCCGCAGTCATGTCCAACAGGCCCACCCCATCCACTCATCCTGCGATGTCCTCTGGCCTCCTGGCTTCACAGCATCCTGGGGGCCCCACAGACACAACAGACCCTCACTCCTTGCAGCAATCCAAGATCTCCAATGCCAGTTCAAGGCTTCCCACTCCAGGAATCCTCCCCAGACTGTCCTGACTTCCAGGTGAGCCCTCAGGCACAACTGGCTCTCACTCGCACTGTCTCCCAACTGTCATCAGAGGTCCCCCAGCCCCAAGCTGCATACTGGACTCTTAGGCCCCAAAGAAGTCAAGAAATATACACTGTCTTGCACAGAGAGAACCTACTGCAAAGAAAGGAAGGAAGGAAGGAAGGAAGGAAGGAAGGAAGGAAGGAAGGAAGGAAGAAAAGTATTTGAAGCAAAGCTATCTCTTTGAGGATTAAGGTGTGCCCAAACCATGGCATTTTCAGACTCCTCTTATGTGTGCAAAAGCTGCACAATGAAGATGGAAGGTCAATGAGGAAGCGATTTCTTTGAATGACAGTATTGGGGAGGAATGCTGAACATACCACAAACAGAAGAACAAACATCTCTCTCGAAGGAAGGACAGGCGGAAGGCTCCTTCAAAGCCCAGACAGGGAGACTTCTCCTTGCATGCTTTGAATATGTCGGTAGGAAGGAACAGTGCCCAGAGAAGGGCTTCAGGTCTGGTAAAGTGGGGGATCAGCAAAAAAAAGGAAAACTCAGCATGATGGGTTGGCACAGGGGCTGCAACAATGGGTCAGTGGGTTCAGACGTAACACTGATGTTGGGGATGACACAGGCCCCGGAAAGGTGTCCTTTCCGGGGATGAGCTGAGGTCCAGGGAGGCCAGAGGACCTACCGAAGGCCACACGGCACACCAGCCACTGAACAGGGCTTGCATCTTGGGTCCAGCACCCCAACACCATGGAAAGGGGGATCCTTCTGCAGGTGCTGCCCATGGAATGTGGACAGGACACCATGGTCCACAGTTGCATCCTTGCTGCAGGTGACTCTGAGCTGCTGAGGGCAGGAATCACAATTGGTATCAGGTTTGTTCTCCATGTTTGCACCAAGGACTGCCCAACACAAACGCTTAATAACTGGCAGAGCTGGATGAGTTCACTGGGAGACAGAGAGAGGTAGAGTGAGAGAAAGCAAGACAGGCATAGCGATTCAAGAGTGAAAGCACCCAATCAGACAGAGGCAGAAAGAGAACCAGCTGGATGCAAAAGAAAAGGGGGGGGGAAGATACATAAAGACAGAAGAGAGAGGGAGAGAGAAGAGAAGAGAGAGGCAAGACAAGGAGAGACAGGCAAACAGATTCTCAAAGACAAGGGACAGAGAGAAAGATTCAGAGAGGCAAACGATATCTGTCTGGTTTGGGAGTATTTAGTTAAAGTTCTCTTGATCAAATTATTTCTAGTTAATTCACTATGCAAAAGGTAGAAGCTTTAAACTTTAATTTATACTACTTTAAGTTTATTCTTTCATCTTTTCCTTAAGGTGCTATTTCTATTGCTCAACAAATCAAATTTCTATCACCTGTACTTGAAGATGGGTAAATGTTTTAAGTTATAGAGAGTGCAATAATTAAGTCACTATTCTGTTGGCTATGGCCTGGTTCAAAATGTCCAACAAGATTGACATCTTCAGGGTGTGGGCCAGATGCTTTGGATAAGCTACATTTTGAGTTTTCCAAGCATGCTCTCCAGTATTCTTACTATCTTAAGACTTTTCTCCTCATATATATGCATATATGGCATTAGTGGAAGAACAAGATTGTCATGAAAATATTTGAGGAGGGTGACAGGCAGGGTGTGCGTGCTTCATAACCAACCTCAACCAAGCACTCTACTAAATCCTCCTTTAACTTGTAATTTCATAAAGGCTTCCATTTAAAAGATATTCTGGGTAAAGAAAATGTAACCCATTCGTTCCCACCTCAAAGATTACACCTTGATCTAATGTTTTTACACTCCAAATTATTGTGCTTACTAATATTCCTTTCTGAACCCAGAGCGACAAACAAAAATAAGCAATGAAGGAAAGACAGAGACCAGCAGGGGACAGGCAGACAGAAAGATACAGATGGAGACACAGAAGAAAGTGTTGGGGGTTGAGCAGAAGAACCAAAGGAGATATAGAAGGGAATGAGCTTTGGGCTATTTTTAACACCACCACCACCAGCCCCCCAATGAAGACAGCAGCATATTTTGGGATGAATCTGTCTCCCCGGTCATTAGTGTCTACTCTGGACCTCTCTCTCCGGGAGCAAGCGTGCAGGACAGCCTGGAGGTGACAGAGTGTCAATTAGTGGCAAATGATCAGTTCTGAGTCCCCATTAGGCGGCCCCAAGGTTCCGTTGCTGGCACCGCCTGTCACAGGCTGCTTCCGCTGACTACAGGAACCCACGGTGCTCCTGGTCTTCGTGCAGATTTATGGGGTTGCTGTCCGTGCTACGAACAGCATCTTTTACTGTGTCGGTGAAGCATGCTGAAAAGCCTATCCCTCACAGACAGGGGAGGGGTTGGTGTCTCCAGCCCGCAGACGGTGCTGTTTCAGGTACAGAGTCCAACCGGCTGGCGGCGCTGCTGTGACAGTCAATAGGGAGGCCTGGACACCTGACCTTGGAGTTACTTCACAGGCGCCTGAGAGACTGGCCACAGACTTGTTGGTAGGTGGGCAGTGAACAGGCTGGCTACCCAAGACTCAAAGACTGGAGGCCCTTGGGTTCCTGGACAGGTGGCTGCATCACCACCATCCCTACCTCTGTCTTCAAGTGACTGCTGCCTCTGTACATCGGTCTTAATCTCCCCCTGCATTTCTCTTCCGAGCACACCTGTTCTGGGACTTGAGACCCACCTCAATCTAGCTGAAAAAGTTCAGCTAGAGACCTTCCTGCAAAGGCTCTGCTTCAAAAAATGTTCAGCTCTGGGCACTGGGACACATCTCCGGGGCACGATCCAACCCAGTGTCCCACCCTGTCTGTGTGTCAGACCGTGGAGGGTTGTCTGTGGCTGTGACGCTGGAAGACATGCCCAGAGTATTTCACATGACAGCAGGAGCACTTACAGTGGGCAGGTTTCGGTAGATCTTCCCAACCCACAGTAGGAAGAAGAGACTGCTGGTGTATTTCCTTATGAAAACTAGCCAGGGAAAGCCAACCGTGGTGAGTCTGGTGCCGGTCCAGGCAATGCTTCAGTCTGTTATACGCCAGGCGGTCCCTTTGAGTCAGAGCCCAGGCAGCAGTCCCTAGCAAGGACACTGATCCTGTTACACTGAGTTTAGACAAACTGGCTAGATGCATTCACTATTAGTCATCTGAATTTTTCATCATTTTGGGGGGGCATCACTGCCCTCTGGTGGTGGGAGTAGGAGGCCCAGCCTTTGCTCCTGTGGAGCCTCTTCTGGAATTGAACCTCCATCCCAGTGGGTCGCAGTCCCACGCAAAACCACTACGCCACCGAGGCTCAGCCCAAATTTTTTAATCATTTTATTGGGGGGCTCATATATCATTTTTCACAATGCATAAATACGTATATTGTGCCACGCATCTTCGCATGCCTGCTGCCGTCATCATTCTCCAAACATCCAAAGCAGCAAAGACTACATGGAAGAAGCACACTAGCCTCTGTCATCACGGTGGGGCTGAAGGGAGCAGATATCAAGCATCAAAGAACAAGAATCACATCAATTTGGATGAAGGGGAGAGCACAGTGGGGACCCAAGGCCCACTTGTGGATAATTAGACACCCTCTTACAGGGGAGTCGTGAGGAGGAGACAGGCCAGTCAAGGTGCAATAAGGTGGCGATTGTCCCGGCCCACGGGACATTCACAACGTGGATCTCTGGGTCCGGAGCCTGGAAGATGAAGATGGGCAAGGGACGTGAAGAATGGAGGCAAGACAGGTTTCTGATCAAGCCTCGTTTATTGGGGAGAAACTCAGGGTATATAAAGCCAATGGTCAGGAATAAGGGCCACAGCTTATGCTAATGAGGTAAAGTCAACAGGGGCCAATCCTGGCCGAGTGCCAGATAAAGAAAAAAACGCGCGCAAAAGGGGCTGGAGTCCTCAACTTGGTCCAGCATGCTAATGGGGTATACAGGAGCAAAGCGGGGGCAACTTAAAGCAACCAATCACAAAGCTACAATATAATCTAATGGACTAAAGGTTACAACATATGTAAGCACTATAAAATAATACAAAGGAATAATAACTAAAATGTAACACAAAGCAAGCAAGCTATATGGCTTATACAAAAGGGTAAAATATCAACTAAACATAGATCCCAGGAACCAATACAAGAAAAGGCTGGGTGTGTCCCAGCATGAGATATGTGTCCTTCGTGCATCTGGTGGTCTTTCATAAAGCCCTGGGGCGGGAGGGACTGTTTGCAGAGCAAACAATGGTCTCTGAATCCGGCTCTCCACAGGCGATGAAGCATACAACTTTCCTCTAGTTCCTGAAGGCTTTCACCCCCCAACTATCATGATCCCAACTCTACCTTACAAATCCAGCTGGACTGGAGGAGGTACACTGGTAGAGACGGGAAATGGAAATACGGGGAACCCAGGACAGATGAACCCCTTGGGACCAGTAGTAAGAGTGGAACTGCTAGATGGGTAGAGGGAAGGTGGGGAATCTACCATATTTTTTGAATGTTGCTGAACCCCCTCTCACATGTGTATCATGTAAGTTGTATATGCCTAGGAGTGAGATTTTCAAAGATTTATAGGAATGCGTATATGGTAATTATCACCCCTTCAGGAATTCACTCAAGCAGACACTAAAGGAGCTAGGTGATAGGGGCTGGGGACCACTGGTGTTTGCATGCCAACCCACTGCAGTAGCCAGACCTGGGGGCAGACCCAAGGATCCACAAGCAGGCAATGCCAAGGAACCTAGACCTCATATCCCAGAGAAGGTACTAAAAGAGGCTAGACCTCCTCCTGGGCCCATCGGTAGTGCCAACCCTAGTCACTAAAGTGGAATTTGAGGAGCTTGGTCAACTGGTTAGTTTGGTTCGCGATGGGACAGGGTGGTAGCAGGCTGAGGTCTTGAGGGAGGGGGTCTTCTATCACCTGTTCTCTATCTCCTCTTGGCCACCCTCAAGCAACCTGACAAGATGAGTTATTTGGGGAAGAAGGCTGGGCAACTGGGGGGAGGGGGAGAAACAGGGCGCATCCTTGTTGTGGACATCAGTCTTACAGCTCCGCGTCTCAGGAATCAGCCATGAGTGGCTCGATGGAGGGTGAGGGGTAGTTCTGTGTGTGAAGACAAACGAGGGATCAGCCTCAGCAGTGGCTGAGTTGCTGAGTTGGGGAAGGGGGGTGACATCAGCATAACGCAGCCACCATCCTGGTCCTAAACAGTCTGCTCACACCAAGTATCCAGCAGGCTTCCTCATAAGCCCCATCTTGCAAATCAATAAACTAAGTCACAAGTGGATGTGTCCCCCGTCTGAAATCCCAGAGCCAATAAGTGTCCAGGATAGGCTCAGGGGTGAGCAGGGAGCCCAGAGCATTGGTGGGTCCCCCACAGTATGGTGACCTCAGGCCAGGTGACCTGTCAGAGTGCCCTTCCATTGTCACATGCCATGCAATCCACTAGGAAGCAGCTGAGCCTCAAGTCAAGGTACAGGGGAGGGGCCCACTCGGGTCAGAGAGAGGGCTGAGACAGGAGGGAGAGGCCCTAGGCTCTGGGGACAACATGAGTGGGCCTCCCCTTCCCTTGTATACAACCACCATTGTGAGTTTATCTTTTTAACTTTTTCACTTCTAGGTTCACATTTCCCTTCTCATCTGGGTTCCCTCTGCACGGGACAGAGCCAGACTCAGCTGTGGCTAATCTAAAATGCCATTAATATAAATTGGGGCTAATGGCACAGTCCCCCTCTGGCATCCCCTCGCCAGCTTCTTACGTGACGGGAGCCTTCTGGAAACCTCTGCAAAGGCAAGCGCCCAGCAGAGGCTGTTCATGGCTTCCTGAGTCCCGCATCCTGGATTGTTGTGAAGTCAGTCATGAAGGGGTGGGGAATGGCTGTTCCCTTTCAGCTGCACAGGGTGTGTGTAAAAAGGGAGTCGTTTAAAAACCACATCCTGGCTACAGTTCAGAAGCCCAGTTCCTTGACCCTGGTCATGCCAAGACCATGATGCCTATCACAGGTTTCCCGTCCACCAGCTCAGGGAGCAGCTCTCAGCTCGGGTTTGGGGTGAGCTGGGTGTCCAGGGAGGGTGTTCAGTACAGGAGACTCTGAAGGGGAAGGCCCTGTCTTCAGACCCTCCCAGCTACAGCAAGCTGGCATGAGGGTGATGACTGGGCTGGGACCCCTGGCAGTGCAAAGACCCAGAGCCCGCTGCTGGGTGTTAGGGGCCACTGCTGCAGCACAGAGAAAGCAGGGGAAATGCTCCCATGCAGAACAGAACCCTCTGACTTGGGCCTGTCTTCCTCCCGGGACGTTCATCTCTAAGCCGCAGCCTCTGTTGCATGGAGGACCAGGTGCTGCTCCTGCTGTTTCCCAGGCTGCATCTGGCTGGGAGAGAGCGTGTGAGCCAAGGAACGTGGAGGCGTGTTCTGTTCGGCTCAGGACCTCGGACAACAGGCTGCACCCAATGAGGCGGGCAGGCACATGAGGGACCCTCGTGAAGCTTCTTCATTCCTCACTGGGCAGGGCTTGTGGGACCCTAGAGCGGTCTAAGGAAGAAGAAGAGCAGGAATGTGTGGCCTCCAATGAGGGCTGGAGGCTTGACTCTGGGCTTTATCAGCCATGCACTCCTAAGTCACCTCCTCCAGACAGCTTCTCGTCTAGAAAATAGATGCAGCTGCTCAGCTCCCCCAAGTTTGGCTGGCATAGCCTAAAGGCCCACCATTTGCCGGTCAGCCTGGCCCACGACAGTGGCTTGCGCGTTGCTTGCATCCTGGAAGTTCTGCTGTCTGCATTTCAAATATCAGCAGGGTCACCCAGGAAAGACAGGTTTCAACAGAGTTTCCTGGTTAAAGCAGACAAGGAAGAAGGACCTAGTATCGACTTCAAAAAAATCTTCCAGTTTTTAAACCTTATGAACAGCACCAGAATGTGGTCTAGTGTCCTGTTAGAAGAGGAGGCATTCAAGAGATGTCGGAGCTTCCTCCTTTTTCAAAGTCAAGTTGAGTTTCATGTTGTGGGTGGAACAAGACTGGATGGGTTGGCACAACTTTAAGTGAGCAGAAACCAATGCTAGTGCACCTCCATCATCAGTGCATGGGCCATATGAAGTATGAATCTAGGAAATTGGAAGTCATCCACATTGAAATCGAGATGCAATAAGGTCTATATCCTGGGTGTTTGTGAGTGGAAACAGACTGGTACAGACCCTTTTGAATCTGCCAGTCATGTGGTCTACTGGGTCAGGAATGACTGAGTGAAGAAGAATGTCAATGTATTCATCATCAGAAAGAACAGGTTGAGATGGAGCCTGAAGTATTAATACTGTTGTTGAAAAGAAAATATCCACATACTTCTGAGGAAGACATGCCGTTGGCACAACTATGCTTCTAATTTACACATGAGCCACTAATGCCAAAACCGAAAAAAGAAGAGAGAATAAAGCAGAAAGGGGTGAATTGTTTACTGCTATAGTTTGAATGTGATTAAACATGCAATCAAGATACATTGGTGATCACTGATGATTGGAATATGAAAGTTGAAAACAAAGGAGAATCTATAGTTAGATACTATGGCCTTGGCAAAAGAAATGATGACATGATAGAATTTCACAAGACCAGTGATTTATGTATTAAAAATACCACTTTTCCAACAACATAAGTGACAGCTGTACATGTGGATCTTGCCAGATAAAATATACGGGAATCAAGTGCACTATACCTTTGGAAAGAGATGATGGAGAAAGCTCAAGACCACCCATCAGAACAGAGTCAGGGACAAGCTTAGGAAGAGACAGTCAATTGCTCATCTGCAAGCTCAAGTTGAAGCTAAATAAAATTAAAATAAATCCATGAGAGCCAAAACATGGTCTTGAGTATACACCACCTGAATTTAGAGTCCATCTTAAAAATAGACGATGTATTAAACAATCATGACCAAACACCAGACCAGTCGTGAGATAACGTCAAAAGGACATAGTCTATGAAAAAAAAAGTCACTAGAAAATCAGGAAAGAAGGGAGAGGGGGGTGGAGAGACCAAAATGAAAATCAGACAAGAGTCTGCCATTTGTTCCGGAACACAGAGCAGCTAATGCAAATGAAGGAAATGGCGAAAGAAAACGGCTTAATGGAAGATGTCAAAGGCCTGCCCCAAAAGACAAAGTTAGCTGTCATCATGATAGGAGCAGAGAACTTGAATTAGAAAGTCCAAGAGCAGGACCCACAGATGATAAGCTGTATGAACTTAAAGAAAACATGTAAGCCTAAGTTGCAACTTTAAAAGAATCTATGGTCAACATATTGGAAAGAAGATAGGAAGAGTACACAGAGTATTGGGAAAGCAATGGCTTTCAGTTAAAAAACAATACTAATAAAACGTGACATAGCATGTACAGCTTCATGACAAGAGTATGGATGGCACCTGGGAATCATCCCTGAGGCATAGCATTGGCCATGATGAAGATGACAAGATTGTAGGACAAGTTCCACACACAGCTGGTTTCTTTTCTCTTGGGTGTTGCTCTCTCTTTCTCTCTCTCTCTCTCTCTCTCTCTCTCTCTCTCTCTCTCTCTCTCTCTCTCTTTCACACACACATACAGAGTCAGGTTCATCACTCCCGATGGCTGCAGCTGCAGAGTATCACCGGCGATGAAGAGCATGTCCATGAGCACTCCTTTTGTAAAAACTGGCCACTCCACTATTTCATTGTGGGAGAAGTGACAGAGAGAGCAATGTGATGGCACTAGGCTCCAGAGCTAGTTCTTCACCCTTGAATGCACCACGAGGAGGAAGTGGTTATTTCCAATATGTGTCATCAATTTCCTGCTCCAACAAGTGAAGAAAATCATCAAGCGTGGAAAAGAAGGCACTGTCAGGCGTGAAGCCATGACCACAGTCCAGTCTGAGACGATTTCTGATCACACATTAGAACATCTTCAGTTTTCAGAACATGATGTTGGTCACGAGTGACAGGGGACCCTGGGCTGTTCTCACTGCGTCTCCCGTGTCAAATGCTTCTGTGCATCCTTTCGCCTCCATTTCCAGGGGGAGGAGCAGAACGTTGCCTTCACTGCCCATTGCCTCCCCTGGTCACTGTAGAGACAAACACTCTGTGTGCCAGCTCAAGCTTTGCAGAAAGGTTGCCTACCACTTCAGGAGCGGAGGGCTCTATAGCCACTGGGCACCAGTGCTTACCTGGGCACCACGAGCAACCACACACAACCTTGTGCTGAGCACACAGCAGCTTTCAAGTCTGCATCGTGGCTCACAAGATGTCATTCACAGGCTACCTGGAAACTCTCTTCATCTTTAAGTAGAACCAGGAGCTATCAAGTCCTCCTCCTTTCCTATGGATCTTCCCAGAACTTGCTCACAATCTGTTGAGACAAGACTCAAGGCCACCAATAAAATTCACACAGGGCCTTATCCACAGGCACTGGGTGGCACCATGCTTGCCTCACACAGAGATTGGCAGGGAAAGGTCAGCATTAACATTGGGTGCCAGCCTCCCCTAGCCAGTGAGTCTCTGAAGCCCATGTTGAGCTGGTGGTGTGCACACACTCCTCTCATGCCACAGGTGAGAGATTCTGTTCCTTCTACACCTAGAACAAACCTAGGAATAGGTCTGGCTGGGTGTCATATGACACGCATACACGAGCAGAACAAAGAGATGCTTGGTAGATCCCAAACAAGTATGCTACACAGCTGTCAACATATCCACCTAGTGCTTACATGCATTGAGACAAGTATGTCCACATGTCCCATGTCCAATGTTGCCGTGTGGTATAAGAATGATGCCAAATTCCCATCCTGCCCTTGCTAAGCACCCCATTGGCCTCCAGCATGGTAGCCCCCTCATCAAAGGACTCAGCCATCACACGACCTGTACCTGTGGTCACTATAGAGCGAGAGCATGTCTGAATGATGCCTTTATCATCTTGACCTCTTCTCCACCCACCACGACAAAATGTTTCCATTCTGAGCTGGGAGGCATCATATAGCATCCATCAAGAGGAACTCAGGTGACCAAAGCAGTCCCTTTGCTTTTCTGAAAATAATAGGAAAACTCCCACAATTGTGTGTCACAATCTGAAAAAGTCTCCTGAGAAGCAGAACTCCAGGGTCTCAGGCAATTGGATCACCATCCCATTAAAGTCCAGTTCTCAGATATTCTCCGGTGAGCGTGTAGCAAGTTTCTCTTCCTGCTGCAGGTACAGACGAAGCCTCACCCACAGAGCTGCTCACAGCACTCCCAGCTCCACACGCTGTCTGTGGACCAGAGACCTGTGCTATTTACCTCGCTTGCTGTAGGGTTTCTGAAGCTACGCCAGGGATATTCCCATTGTCATCCCTGCTCGTAGGCTTTACTGAGCCACCGGCTCATCTTTGTCAACTGAGAGCAGATCCCCCCCACCCTGTAAAAGGAAGGAAAAGTGCAAACATTCTCAAGCAGAGGTAATACTAGCCTTCCCGCCATCTTTAAATGTGATGAGATCAGAAGTGCAGCACCAAGTCCCTTTCTGCTCAAGAAGACTCTCCAGGCCTTGTGGTTCTGAGCCCACTTATTTTATTTTTTGGAAACACTGTTTTAAAAGAACTTCTCAAATTTATTTAATTCATGTGGATAACATGGCAGAGGGCTGCACAATCAGAGAAAGCTGGCAGAGCCTACCTTTCAGCACGCCGTGGCAACGAAGAACAGAAGGCCGTTTCTGTGGGATTCCCACCCTCGGCTGTTTAACCACAAGGCTGAAGTCTTCAATCTGCCCAGAGGTGCACGGAAGAAAGGCTTGGCGATCTACCTTTGGAAAAGCATCCATTAAAAAGCCTATTGACACATGTCTGCTCTGACACACACATAGTCACTGTGAGTCCAAACTCACTGCAGGTCACCTACAGGGGTTTTGTTTGTTTTCTCCCCTAAAACAATGAATCTCCCAGGGGTTGTCCACGACTGCCCAGGGTCTGCCTAGGTCAACAGACCATCTGTGGATACAGGTCCATTTCCTTCCACAGCACTGACAGCTTGAGAGTTTGGGACCTGAGATGATGCAGCAGGAGCACCAAGGTGGCACGTGGTAATAAGCACAACCGGTGAGCGACTAGACCAGCCCAGCCTTGGTAGATTCAGGGACCGGAGTTGGAATCCAGGTTCTACACTGTCCTGGCAGCCAAGCAGCTGTAATCACTGCTTGACATTTGGAAGGGTTTGATGCGATCACACAAGCAAGTCCCCCATGCAGAGTAAGCACTCTCTCATGGGGATTGTGATCACTGTCATATTTCCCATCGCCTCTCTCTAGTTGGCCGTGCTGGGGAGGCTTGCATGTTGCTCTGCTGCTGAAAACTATACTGCTTGTATTTCAAATGCCAGTAGGGACTTCCATCCATGGTGGACAAGCTCCAGAGGTGCTTACAGACAAGGGAAGGCAAGAAAGGACAGCCTGGAAAACAGCCTCGGAAAGTTAGTCAATGGAAGCCCAGTGAATCACACTGCGCAGCTCTGGGAGGTGAGCCCCAAGGTTGGAAGGCATTCAACGTACATGGTGCCACAGTAGCAGACTCAAGCCACACAACCATGAAGCCAGCCCCGACCCACGGCCACCGAGTCTATTGTGACCCACACACAAGATTTCCAAAGCTGCATATCTTTATAGAAGCAGATAGCTTCCTCCTTCTCTCAAGGAGTGGAGGGAGGGTTTGAACGCCTAACCTTACAATGAGCAGTCAAAATGTTTATCAGACAGTGCCATCAGGGCTACTCTCCACACCGTGGGTCACTTCCTGCTCTGCTATCCACAGAGTGTAACTGCCTCAGCGTTGCCACAATGGCCACAGACAACAAACGCGAATAGTCCAGGAAGAAACAGCTGGCATTCTCCTTCCAACAATTACCAAGCCCGCTGCCATCAAGTCAATGCCCACTCATGGCAACCCTGCCAGACAGGGTAGAACTGCTCCTGTGACTTTCTGAGATGGTAACTCTTTGAGGGAGTAGAAAGCCTCGTCTTTCTCTCTCTGGGAAGCTGGTGGTTTTGAAGTGTCAACCTTTCGGAACGCAACTCAACACATAACCACTCCACCACCTCACCGGGGCTTTTATTCTTCTCACTGTCACTGAGCCCAAGGCCACTTTCAGGGACCATAGTGACGTGGGAGCACTGTCTTTATGAGTCTCCAAGACTCTAGCTGCTTATGGGAGTTGAAAGCACTGTATTTCTCCTGTGGAACTGCTGCTGCCCTTGAACTGCTGGCCTTGTAGATCAACGCCCCACACACAACCACTAGGGCACCAGGGCTCCTTTAGCCAGCAAAGGCCTTATGAGTCGTGACAGCATTGTCCAACCCATCTGTTTTGGACAGGTCATCGGGAGAGCTCCATTACCGGAGTTGGGCATCGTGTTTGGTGAGACAGAGGACCAGCAAGGGCAAGGGAGACCCTCAGTGAGATAAATTGGCTTAATAGCCACATGGTGGGCTTGAACCTGCTGGTGATCTTTTTTGGTTTTTTTCTTTTTTAACCTGCTGGTGACCTTGACCATGGTTCAGGCCCGGGCAAAGTCATCCTGTTGTCCATTGGGTCGCCGTGAGTTAGAATAAACTCAATAGCATTGAACAACAGCAATATATAATAATCAATTGATAATAACATCAATCACATAGGAACTCATTTGGAGAGGAAAAGTGTTTCCTGTTAAAAAAAAAAAAATACCAGACTCCTGGAGTACTGCCCAGTTTGGTTCTCCAAAGCCTGCGCTCCCCCTGCCCTCTGAAATCCAGCATGCTGGGAAGTGAGAGACATCAACCTCAATGAGTGATGAGCAGGCCTCCACCCAAGCGGCCATCCTTCCTCGCGTCCGCATGGGATCTGGAAGCAACAGCAATTTGTTGTGTGCAGCAGATGAAACCATTCATTGACAGTTTCCTTTTGGCTTGGAGCATGTTTCTTTCTGGTTAAATATGCATAATGTGTTTGTATTTATTATTTATGAGGCTCAGGGGAGACACTGAGCCTGATTTGGACTTCGTGAAGGGGATCAGCTACAGAGAGTTTTTCTTTAGCTGCAGGATGCTGGCCCCAGGCACTGACGCGGTGACAGTGAGATTCGGACAGCCTCTCTCCCTCCCTCTCCTGCTCTTGGCTACAACAGTCCTCTCTGGTCTGGGTTTCAATGCTGTGGCTGTCACAGATTGAAGAAGTGAACAGAAGCCTGTGTCGCTCAGGGTTATGGACTGAACTGTACTAACCCCACTGTCCTAAGATGCCCTAGCACCATACCTGTGGTTAGAATCCTCTTTAGGAACAGGTTTGCTTTGATCATACTGAATAGATCCTCAACCTAATCACTCCTGGGTCACGAAGTGATCAGAAACTTTTCCCGGAAAAGTCTGTGTTGAACCAAACAACCCAAACCCTAAACTACGAGTAGATTCTGACTACAGAAAACTCTAGGCCGAGCCCCGGTGGTGTAGTGGTTGAGTGCGGGACTGCAGCCCACTGGCTTGGCAGTTCAGATCCAGCAGCAGCACGTCTGGGTAGCTCCCATGACCACAGAGGGCAGCGATGCCCCCAAAAAAAGGAAATAGAAAACTCTACAGAGCAGACTATAACTTCCCCCAGTGGTTTCCAAGGTTGTCGAGCTTTGCTGAAACAGGCTGCCGTGCCTTTCTCGTGCTCCTGCAGAGCACTGCTGGGTCCTAACCAAACGACAGTTTAACCTACTTAGTAAAGACCCCTGCCCCCGTTCAAAGATATATCTGTGTGGAATCAATCTGACAACAGGGCACATAGGAAGCCGGGGGCTCAGGGCCTTCACACTAACGGTGGCGATGTCATCGGGACAGGAGCACCAGAATGAGTCTACAACTTTGAGAATGTGAACTATACCGGTGACGGAGACCCTTGGAGTTTGTTGGGTTGGTGTGTCTTGTACTGTATATACTTTCATTAAACAATCAATTAAAGGAAGAATTAACTAGACCTTGGGGCCACATAACTCAGGGTAAGAGGGATGGTATCACGTGGACAACATCTAGAAGCCAGGGAGACAGGCAGGTGGAGTGGCAAAGGGGTGTGTGCAGCAGCTCTCCGGATCAGGAAAGGATCCATGTGACTGAGACCCTGGCTCAGACCTTCAGCCTGCATAGCTGGGAGAACATTCCTGTTCCTTAAGTCACCCACCTGCGGTTTTCCTGTGACAGCAGCCACGAGACACCGATGCACAGCTGCCCTCATCCTCAGCAGAAACAAAGGAAACCCCAGCTAGTCGCCACAGCACGGCACACTAAGCAAAATGTCGGTCCCAAAGGACCAAAAAGACTATGCCGAGTAGTTAGAGGACATGGAAGAAAGGATGACGTTAAGGAGATGAACAGAGTATGTCAAACGGCTGCTCACGGAGACAAAGCGAAGCATTAAAATGCAATGTGCAGAGAGCTGGAATCAGAAGGCCAAATGGGGCGGACACATTCCACGATCTCCAGCTAAAAGAAGAAGACGTTCCAGCCTCACGTGTAAATTCGAAGGATGCTATGGGGGAAGTATTGAATGATGCAGGAAGCATCAAAAGAAAGTGGAGGGAACACACAGAACCACGGTGCCAAAAAGAATTGGTTGATAGTCGACTAGTTCAAGAGGTAGCATAGGATTAAGCACCGCTGGAGCTTAAAGGAAGAAGTCCGAGTAGCACGAAAGGCATTAGTGGGAAACAAGGCTCCATGAATTGATGGCATCCTGCAGCAGGTACATAATCTCCAGTCAACTTGAGCGAAGGGGCGGCGTCTAACCTGTCAATCAAATCATAGCCAATAATGCCTCTGGGTGGGCATGGTCTTCTCCTGAGGATTCTGGGAACTCCTGTCTTCCTCCCTGGGGTGGCAGGGGCGGGGGGGCACACACTCTCTCTGCCTTCCCTTTCCTGCTGTTGAGACACTCAGAGAGGTGGAGGACACACGTGGACACCTATGCCAGCGTTGAGATGCTTCCCCTGCCACTAGATCCACAAGACCTTCCACACTCTGGCCCGGGAACCTCCTGCATTTGGCATATGGCATGTGCTGTGTGCATCTAAAGAGAATTTTATGGACTAGTATGGGACATAGAGGCTAGTATCGGACTTAAGGACTTGATGTGGACTGGGCTGCACTGTTTTCTCAGTGTACAATTGCTCTTTGATATAAAGCTCATACACATAGGAAGGTCTCTAGACTTGTTCCTCTAGTCCACTGAGACTCACACAGAGAGCCCTGGAGGTGCTTCAACAAAGGGATGCAGTTATTGAAGCACTCATGCGTGCCTGCCGAGAAATCTTTGCTAAAATGTTCTATTGTGAATTGAAGGGACTACAGCGTAGGAGTTGAAACCACGTGTGTGAATTACTGAATGTAGGAAAGACTGATGATCTGCTCTGTAAATATTCACCTAATTCAAAAATCAAAAGGTTTTTGCTTTTTTTTGAGAGAAAAGATGTCAGCCCACTTATTGGAGCGGCCAATCTGCCACCCAGGACCTCTTCGATATGTTGAAGAGCAACGATGTCACTTTGAAAAGTAAGACATGCCCTGCCCAAGCCCTGATATTTTCAACTGCCTCATAGGCACATGAAAACTGGGCAAGGAGGAAGGAAGACCATAGACTACCAGAAGAACAAACAAATCTGTCTTAAACGATGTGCAAGAAGGATGCTCTTTAGAATCAAGGATGATGAGACTTCATCTCTCATACCTTGGACATGTTTTGGGGAGAAACCAAACAAAGCAAGAAATAAAAGCCTCCCTTTTCGTTCAGTGGATTCTAACTCCTGGCGACTCTGCTGGACAGAGTGCAAGTGCCCTCGTGAAGCTGCAAATCTCTCGAGAGGCACACAGCCTGAGAGCAGCTGCTGAGTTCAAACTGCTGACCCTTTATCATCAACCCAGCTTGTAACCCACACCACCACCAAGGCACCTGCCTGGGGAGAGACCTCTGGAGAAAGGCATCATACGTGGTAGAGGCATGGTTCTCATCCTTCCCCATGCTGCGCCCTTTCACACAGTTCCTCATGCTGTGGTGGCCCCCAACTATACAATTATCTTCGTGGCTACCTCACCACTGTCATTTTCCTACATTATGAATCGGGTGACCCCTGCGAGAGGGTCATTCGACCCCCAAAGGGGTCGCGACCCACAGGTTGAGAACGGCTGTCGTAGAGTGTCGGTGAAGAAAAGAATGACCTCAGTGAGATGGACTGACACAGGAGCTGCATGAGCAGGCTTCAGCCTGACAATGGGAGGACAGAACAGGACCAGGCAGGGCTGCGTTCTGCTGTGCAGATGGTCACTGTGAGTCAACTAACTTGATAGGCCCAATAACATCAAAAGGATAAATCTCCCTTACATAAAATACGGAATTAAACAGAAAGCAAAGGATCAACTGTGGTTACGAGGTGTGGCGGTCATGTGCTTATGTTAATTTTATAATTGAAATGTAGGGGTGGAGTCTGGCCTGTTAATCTGGAGATTGAGTAGCCAATGAGGCCTCTGTGTGTGCATGGCTTTCACCTGAGACTCCTGGGAAATCTCGCGGTATCTCCCTCGTGAAGATGAGAAGCTATCTTCCCCAGTTGTTGGGAGTTAGTTTCAGAGACGATTAACCACAGGCAACATAGAATGGCAGCGGCTGAGAGGCTGGAGTAGCCGTTGGAGAGATCACACGGCTTAGCCCTGATGAAGACAGACCTCTGAAGCTGGAGTGGCATGCTGTTGACGGACCTGAGCCTTGGAAGCAAGGAGCCATGGGGAGACCCCTGCAGCGCCAGAATTCTGCACCCACTGACCTGTGACTGCCTGAGTCGGAAGCAAACTTTATAGACTGATTTCAGGCATATGGGTTATTATTGGATTTATGACTTTGCACTGGACTGGATTGGGATGCCTTCTTATTTCTTTTGTATATAAAAGGTCACATTTCTTTTGTGTATAAACCCTTTCCTTATACCTATATGCATGTCTCTGAAATTTGTTCCTCTAGTCTATCCAGACTAACTCATTATGGTACCTCAGGAGTGGGTACCAGAGGAACAAATCATAAGATGGAAAGTAGAAGCTTGTTTGACTTGAGCCTCATGGTATTGTTACTTTTTTGGCTAGACAGAAGTCAGATATGTCCTTTGAGTTTACTGAGTTATTTTCTGGAAACAATATGGGAAGTTAAAATTTTGATTATTTTGTTTGGATGCTGTCTTTGGTTATTTCTATATAAAATGAATACTGTTAATGTATATATTGAGCTCAGGGGTGGGGGCTGCCATTTGAGTGTCTCAGAGCCGGTTCTGTTGAGGGACAATGGTTAAGAAGATCAGAATGCCGGGCAAAGCAGGGATTTGTTTTGATGCCTTTTGAGGTCTAATTCAATGTTTTTGTGTAAACAATAGTTTAGATAAGGATATAGTTAAGCTTAATAAGTATTGACCTTCTGTTTTAAGAATTTAGTTTGATTTCTGATTATGCTATTTATATTTTTTTCTTATGCCTGTCATTGTAAATATAAGGATGCATAGAAATCTTTATTGGAAAGTAGGGAAAGATTTTGCAAATCCAGTTACCTCAAGCCAAGCATTGACCTCTAGAGGGTTTAGGGTTTAGCGTCAAAGACATCTCTAAAGAGATTAATCCACCTTGAGCTTAAACGGGGTTAGGCCACACCTGGAAAAACTTCTCTGAAGAAAGTAGCCCCACCTAGTCTTTGGGAGTACTCAGGATACTTGTAGTCTGAGAGGTCAGACTGAACCATGAAGGATAGAGTCAATTTCCTTGGAAGATCCTGACTAGTGATTGTCTTCAAAAGCGAAGGAATCTGGAACCATGAAGATAACTCCTCTCTGGGTCTGAATGTTAAAGGAAACTTGTGGCAGGCTGAAATGCTTGTTAGGTGACCACCCAGATTTACTGCTTGTCAGTGAAAGCAGGAGAAATGTGGCAATAAAGAGCTGGGTTGACTTTGGCCACTGACACCTGGGGACTTGGTTCACAGGAAAAAGGGGAGATGAGAGCGGGTTTACTGGTCTGAAGTTCATGACCTAGCATGGGAGAGCTAGGCATGTTGAGAATTTGTCGGGTCCTTGGTCTAAAGGAAGGCGACCAATGGCCACTGTGGTGAGGCTAAGTGGAAAAGCCCACACTGAGTTGACCAGAACCCGACCAGAGGAGGAGAAGCGATTTAGGTCTGTGACCTGGTGCATATCGCTGCTGACTTTATGGATGGCCTGTCCTGATTTGACTTTGCTAATGGATGCACACTTCACGAGTTTCCAACTGGAATGAAGATTCTTCACGTTGAAAGATACGATTGTTTCCTTATAGCACTGCGTTGGTGTAAGTGGGCAATATAGAAATTAGACACCCAAAATGGGGGAATGAAGGCATGAGGTAGTTTGGCTTGCAAACTCTTATAGGTAGTAGAATATACATTCATAGGATTATAGAATCAAGGTGTAGATATTTTGTAACTACAATTGTAAGGCACAGGATATCTATTCTTTTGTTCACTTATAGAATGTTATTTTCAAATGATGGTGACACATGTATTAGTTTCAAATGATGGTGACACATTATATGTATTAGTTTTATCCTGTTAGATATAAAAATTATTTTATTGTTTATTTGAGGGTTACATATGGTTACAGAGTTATGTGAAAGTATAAAATTAGCAAGGGGTGGTCTATGGCAGTCATGTTCTTATGTTAATTTTATAATTGAAATGTAGGGATGGAGTCTGGCCTGTTAATCTGGAGATAGTCATTGAGTAGTCGATGAGGCCTCTGTGTGGGCATGGCTTTCACCTGAGACTCCTAGGAAATCTCACGGTATTTACCTCATGAAGATAAGAAGCTATCTTCCCCAGTTGTTGGGAGTTGGTTTCAGAGACGATTAATCACGGAAAAGACAAGATACAGCCTCCGAGAAGTTGGAGGAGCCAGCGGAGAGATCACATGGCTTTGCCCTGATGAAGGCAGACCTCTGAAGCTGGAGTGGCATGCTGTTGATGGACCTGAGCCCTGGAAGCAAGGAGTCATGGGGAGACCCCCACAGCGCCAGAATTCTGCACCCACTGACCTGTGACTTCCTGAGTCGGAAGCAGACTTTATAGACTGATTGCAGGCATATGGGTTAATATTGGATTTATGATTTTGCACTTGACTAGATTGGGATGCCTTCTTAGGGTCACATTTCTTTTGTATATAAACCCTTTCCTTATACCTATATGTGTGTCTCTGAAATTTGTTCCTCTAGTCTACCCGGACTAACTCACGAGGGGTGGGAGTGAGGAGGCAATGGAGTAATGAGGTGTGAGGAAGTCCATGTAAATGGGGGTGGGATATTTGGGGAAAGGATGTGAATAATGGTGTCACAGTCTGAGAAATGTACTCAACAAAAAGATTAAATGGGTGTCCTAGGGTAAAGTGACCAGATGTCCCGCTTTTTAACAATTTAACTATGTCCTGCAGCATTTTAAAATTAAAATAAATATATTACAATACTACTTTTGTCTTCTAGAACATTTTTATTGCTCCATATAGACCAAATTTTTAATCAAGAACACCCCCCTCTTTCTGGCCAATGGTGTCCCGCTTAAAATCTGGTCACTTTACCCTGGGAGTCAGTTCACTTATGTTAATAAGAGAGGTAATTAGATTCCATCAAGTTGATCCTGACACTAACCTGTGTCCAGTAGAATTAAATGCCACTCTGTTACTCTGGGTAGACTAGAGAAACAAATTCATAGACACTCATATATGTGGTAGAGAACTTTATTGGGGAAAGGGTGGGGGGATAAAAAGAGAGAAAGAACTTTATATCAAAGAGTAATTATGCATTAATAAAACATCCCAGCCTAGTCCAGATCAAGTCCATAAGTCCAATATTATCCCATATGTCCAATACAGTCTATAAATTCCGCTTGAGGCTCTCACAACACAGACAATGATTTGGAATGCAGGAAGATCACGGACCGGTGCGTGGAAAGCATCTTAGTGCTAGACATGGCTCCTCCAGATCGAGGTCTCCAGCATATCTCCATGTGTTCTGTCAACAGGAATGTCTCCCAGGGAGTGTGTATCTGGCCTCCAGTGAGCTATTTATCTCTGTGGCGCTGCCAAATGACGTCATCCAGCTGCAACGTGGGTGACAGGCTAGACTCCACCCCTGCACATGCTGATACCAAATTAGGTAAATACCACACACCTGGTCCTGTGCCAGCCTCACAATTGGTAAACCAGGGCCCGTTAGTTATTGCAGCCTTTGTATCAAACCATTTCATCAAGGGTCTTCCTCTTTTTCACTGCCCTCCACTTTACCAAGCAAAATGTCCTTTTCCAGGGACTGGTATCTCCCGATAACACATCCAAAGGACATGAGACAGTCTCACCATCCTTGGCCCTAAGAGCGTGCTGGTTAGGCTTCTTCCAAGATTGACTGTCATGCCTGTCCTTTGGCAGTCCATGGAGCTTTCCATGGTCTCTGCCAGCAACACGACTCCAGTGCAAGGATTAAAGGGAAAGAATGGACACACAACTCGGAGAGTAGCCCATGTCACTGATAGACACATTGTGGGATCATTCTCTTCAGCTGCATCTATCTGCCACACGACAAAAGCAAAATGTGTTTAAGTGCCACCCATGTCGCCGAATTATAAAGATGGAAGTTGTCTGGGCAAACGTTAGGGTGTTAGGGTGCACGCTGGCACTTCAGTTTGGGCAGAGGCAAGCCCTTTCTCCCAGACCAGTTGATGATGTAACTCTCGTCCCAGGAGTATCAAGCTCCTCATCGTTCACCCCTCCATTTAAGTTGATTAATTGACCTTTAAAAATGTTCCTAGAAAATAAATGGCCTAATAAAATGAATTACCTTGTAGTTGGTGAAGCCTGGAATGCAGGGAAACCCGAGGAGACCCAATGAAGCGGTACGGAAATGACTAATGAAGGAAAGACACTTAATAAAGAGTAATTGATTAGCAATCACGGCGCCTCACGCTCGGCCGCACTCCTTGGGAGATGGACTTGCGATCCCTCCAACTTCAGAGAACTGGACGGGCAGTGCTGGGGAGATGCTCCCCCAGTGCAGGCACCCACAAGCCTTGGCTGCGTGGGGGTGGAGACTAGGATGCCTTTGAACTGCCCAAGAGACCTGCTATTTGAGTGTCAGGGGGCAGGTCTATGCCCTCCCCAGACCCTTCTAACCCTCTTAGTCTTGCTCTCTTTTCTGTGCTTTATAGCTTGGAGGGTGACCATGGACTTCAAAACAGTCCCTAGTCCCAAGAAGGGACCACCAGATAAAGACCTGAAGGTGGGTCTGAAGGGAACATTTTTGCCTCCTCCCTGAGGTAAAAACAGCCTCCAGTGATCCATGCAAGGCCCAGTACCCCATGTCTGCTAACCCAAGACAATGTCCCATTGGTAGGGCTTGAATTGTGTCTCCCGAAGAGCCAGATTGAAGTCCCAACTCTTGGACCTGGGGATGTGACCTTATTTGGGGAAATGGTGTTTCTCTCTCTGCAGGGGTTCCATGGCAACAAAGTCACACAGAGTGGGGTGGGTCTCCATCCTAGTTGCTTCTGAGTGTCAGTCGTCCAAGAAGGGTGTCCCACACACAGACACCAGAAGACAGACACATGCCCAAGAAGCACAAGAACCTGCCGGGGGCTGGCAGAGGAGCACAGAACAGGCCTCTCCCAGAGCTCTCAGAAGGAATCGACAAGGGCGACACCCTCCTATGTCCAGAACCAGGAGACAGTGCCCTGTGCCTTGTGCAGCGTTGCTAGGGAAACCTGAGAGACGGAGACACTAGTGGTCTCCCTGCTCACAGTTGATTGATGGAAACCTGGGGGGAAATGGGAAGTTGAGAAGTCACCTAGACAAACCTGTGTCTGCCCCATGACCCCCACAAAGAGTTTCAGCCACTTCTGGGGGGAAGGGGAGGACAGGGTGGGGAGCAAAGAGCAGTGCATCTAAAGACAGGGCGACAACGTGTTTCATGTGTGAGGGGCCAATGCTGCTGTGGGGGGAGTGTCAACACCACCACCATTCCCCATGTTTGGGTGGGACCTTGCTCCCCACTGGAAGCTGGGCTTGGAGGACCATTCTCCCACCGAGGAACACCTCTGTGAGACATCCAGGGGGACATTAGTCAAGCCAGGAGAAGAACATAGCCGAGGGGTCCCTGGAGAATGGAGGGTGCAGCACCGTGCCCTCATGAGGAAAATCAAAGCCCGGTTGCCATTAAGTCAACTGCGTCCAACAGCGACCCCAAGGTGTCCAGGTAGAACAGCGCTCCATGGCGATGCTCATGGCTGGTTTTTCACAAGCAGGTCAGCGGGTCTTCCTTCTGAGGGGATGCTGGGGGGATTCAGAACTCACAACCTTTCGGTTAGCCATCAAACACATCAAGTCCCTTCTGCACAGACCAGGGAGTGTGGCGTGAAAAACGGGAGGCAAGACCCACTTTTGTTCTGAGACTCGGGTCCAGACCAGCATGTTCAGCCCTTGTTCTGCACCCTGGTACTCCTAACCACCCAGCTTGGGGGTCAGAAAGGGGCACCCTTTGATGGAGAGGCTGTAGGCGGGCATGGGGGTGTGGCTCTTAGCTGCAGTTGTAGCAACTGTAACTTGGGATGCCCTGTGTCTGAGTGAAGTGGTTTTCAAAGCTGTGGCCTACGGAAAGCAGGTAGCCCAGCCTCTCTTCAAAGTGTCTCTGGGTGAGTTTAAGGTAAACAAATGGCCATCTAGCTGAGAAGCAACAAAGCCCCCATGGAAGAAGCGCACCAGCCTGAGAGACCATGAGGTGCCAAAGGGATCAGGTATCA
>PVJH01013349.1:0-60847 GCA_004026705.1 Nesogale talazaci | reverse complement strand
GTAAATTACTAAGGGTTCAAGGGGAAGGGGGGGGAGGAAGGGTAATATAGGGAGCAGATAATGGGGGCCTGGAGGGAGGGAGAATGTTTTGAGAGTGATGATGGCAATGGGTGTGTAAAAGTGGCCTGAATACAACTGATGTTGTTAGGGATTGTGATGGGAGTTGTAGGGGCCCCCCAATAAAATGATTAATTTTTTTAAAAAGGGGGGAAGGGAAAGGGGAGGGTTTTTTTTAAAGGAGCTTGTATCAAGGGCTCAAGTGGAAAATATTGGGAAATGTATGTGGAAATATGTGTGCAAATGTGCTTGATACAAATGATGTACTGAATGTTGTAGTAGCTGTAAGAGCCCCCAATAAAATTAAAAAATATATATAACATGTTGCCACATAAAACTTTTCTTTATTTCTCTGAGAGAAATTAAGCAGAGAGAAACCCAAACACCCACAATGGAGCTCCTTCTAGGCATGGAATACTTATTTCAAATACAGGTTCTGTCTCCAAAGAAAAATGAACTTCCTTACTTTCTTGGTTTTTGGAGAGTGTTAAGAGGAGTAAGAGTCCAGGATCGTGGGAAAAGTTCGTGTATTTGGTTGCTAATTGCAATGTTGGAGACTCCAGACAACACAGAAACAACGTCGAAGACTGATCTGGTGTTGATCTACTTTTGAAAGGCCAGCGATAATAAATCTCAACAGAGCACAGTTCTACTCTTAAATACATGGGATTGTAATGAGTTGGAGTCAACTTGAAGGCAAATCGGTTTTATGAGAGAGCAAAACTGGGGAGATTGGCCTGCAGAAGAGGGTGCTGGGGGACATTGCATGGAAGAACCAATTCCATTGGATGGAAATGACCTGAACACATATCTGTGATCCATAAATGAAGAGACTTTTCTAGAGAGAAGGAGGACTCATATGGACTGTGGGGAGGTAATTTATTTTTCTAGTCATGGAGATAGTAAAACAGAGACTAAAAATATGTCAGGGGATTTGAATATTTTCTATTTAAAGAGGCTATTCACCCTGAAATTCTATGTTAAAAATAATTCTGCATTCGTGCTCCCTTCAGCAGCACATATACTAAAAGAAAATCTGCATTTATAATTACTACAGGTTCTTAAAAACAGATGTTTCACACTACATGACAAATACAAAAGAAGTTAGAGTTCATCTTTTTTTTTCTGTTCTTACCTAGCATATCAGGTAAATCTTATTTTACTGTGAATCTAAGTTTGATGTCTTGCTTCTGATTACATTTTGAGATATATATTGTTCTAATTTGCATAAAAATACATATAATAAAGCAAAAGAAAATAGCGTTCATCTTAATAGGCTATGGGTATGCATGTGCATACTATCCTTTCTGGTAATAATAAGCCTACTATTCTGACAAACTTTAAAGTGACCAGACGTCCCACTTTAGCAATTTAACAATATCCACGGCATTTTAAAATTAAAATAAATATATTACAATACTATTTTTGTGTTCTATGAAAATCTTTGTTGCTCAATAGACCAAATTTTTAATAAAGAACTCCACCCTTCCCCTGGTCAATGGTGTACCGCTTAAAATCTGGTCACTTTAAGTCTTTGAGGCATCTTTGCTTTTAGAGCAGTGGTTCTCAACTTGTGGGTCACGACCCCTTTGGGGGTCAAGCGACCCTTTCACAGGGGTCACCTGATTTATAACAGTAGCAAAGTTACAGTTTAGAAGTTGCAGTGAAAATAATTTTACGGTTGGCGCATTTCCACGGCCTCAGGAAGGTTGAGAACCACTGTTTAGAGTAATGAGAATGCCCTGAAGCAGACTTGGGCACTGTAGACCATCTGACCTCCATGTCAATGAGAAGGCTACTGCCGCACAGCTGAGGGAAGGGTTGCTAAAGTAGACCCAAACCAAACAAAACCAAACCCAGGGTCATGGAGTCACTCCTACCTCATGGTGTAGCCTTGTGGGTTTCTAAGATTGTAACAGTTTACAGGTATAGAAAGGCCAGTCTTCTCCAGCAGAGCTGTTGGTGGTTTTGAACTGATGACCCTGCAGAATGCAGCCCAGCGTGTAACCACCACACCACAAGGATTCCAACGTTGACCAGGAAAGCAAAATAAGAAACAAGTTGGGCTCTGGCAAGAAGACACTCTCCAATCAGCAAAGGCAAGAACTCGGAGGGTATTTTCTTTCTTTTACTTTTTTTTGGGGGGGGGGGGGGGACATCGCTGCTCTCCGGTGGTGGGAGTAGGAGGTCCAGCCCCACTGCTGGAATTGAACCTCCGTCCCAGTGGGCCGCAGTCCCGCGCACAACCACTATACCACAGGGGCTCAGCCCTCAGAGGGCATTTTCATCTGTGATTTGGAAACCTCCTAGCAATCCTTGTTCTTGCTGAGGGAACTGTTGAATGTGGAACGTTGGCAACCTACTGCGGCCCTGGGGTCTTTCAAGGCAGTGACTTTTCAGAAGGAGATGATCTGTTAATTTTCCAACATATCTTTGAGTGTGTTTGAACCACCAATCTTTTTAATTAGTATCCCCTATACCAGCAGAACTCCTCAAATCTAAATTAGTGCTTACCACCTATGGAAACTTTTGAATTCTAAAAGAGCATAGAGTGGAGAAATTTTGGTTCTAAAAACTTCATATGCCACGTGGGAAGAGTGAGGTTCAGGGACATTCATTTCCCTTTACAAAGGGTGATTTATCCTGTAATTGAGCCTTCACTGCAACCCCCTCCATTGGCCCAGGGAGGTCTGGGTATGCCAGGCCTCTGTGGCTGAGTCTCTTCCCAAAGCATCAGAGCCAGGTCAAGATTAGACAAAATAATTCTTGGAGAATGTTATAAGGCTAGACTAGACTAAAAAAAGAGAGACAGACTCCTTTTTCTACTTTCTATTAAACTCTGCAAATGCTTCCCCAGCACCTATAGTCATTCAATTAGTATCACTGTCATCCAGTTGATTTTTGACTCAGAGTGACCCTTTAGGATAGAGTAGAAATTCCCCTTTGGGTTTCTGAAGTCATAAATTGTATGACAACATATGACCTCATCTTTCTTCCAAAGAACAATGGGTAGAGTCGAACTGCTGATCTTGAGGGGAACAGCATAACATGTAACCCATTATAACAACAGGCCTCCTGCAACCCCAGTCTCTCTTCCATGGAGTCAGTGCTGACTCAGCGAGCCCCTGTGGGTTCCTGAGACTGGAACTGTTTGTCGGAATAGAAAGCCCAGTCTTTCTCCTGTGGAGCTGCTGGCAGTTTTGGACCAACAAACATGAGGATTGCAGCCCAACATGTAGCCCCTATACCACCAGGGCTCCTCAAAACTAAATTAGTGTTGCTCTAATTGTATGTGCAAAATAAAGGAATAGTGATGCATGCTTTTAAATCAAGAAAGGTGTCTGTCAAGATTGTATCCTTTCAACATACTTATTCAATCTCTACAGTGATCAGATAATCCAAGAAGCCCAATTATATGAATAACATGGTATGAGGGTTGTAATATGTAATATACTGATGACACCACCTTGCTTGCTGAAAATGAAGTTGACTTGAACCCCTTATTGTTGAAGAACAAGAATAAAGCAAACAAAAATCTTAACTGGACCAATAGGTTTCATGATAAACTGAGAAAACATTAAAGTTATCAAGGATTTCATCTTGCTTGGATCCCATTATCAATGCTCATGGAAGCAGTAGTCAAGGTATCAGGGGATACATTGTATTGGGTCCAAGCTGCACAAGACCTCTTTAAAGTCTTGCAGTACCGGGAGTAACACTTTGAGACGAAGACATGCCTGGTGCAAGTCATGCTATTTGCAATGCCTTCATAAGCATATGGAAGTTGGACATGGAATAAGGACGAATGACTGAAGAAGAATTGATGCATTTGAATCATGGTGCTGATGAAGAAAATGGAAAGTATATGGACTGCCAAAAGAATAAATAAATCTGTCTCGGAAGAGGTACAGCCAGAATGCTCCTTGGAAGTAAGGATGACAAGATCTAAGCCCATGTCCTCTGGATGTGTTACCAGGAGAGATCAGCCCTGGAAAAGGACATAATATTCGGGAAAGTAGAAGACCCTCAGATGAAGACCCTCAATGGGACGTACTGGCATAGTGACTGCAGCAATGGGCTCAACCATGAGAACGCCGTGAGCACGGTGCAGGGCCAGGTGGTGTTTCATTCTGTAGTGCAGGAAGCTGCTGTGAGTAGGAATCAGCAGTATGGCACCTAACACCCCCCGCCCCCCCCAGCACCACCATGACATTGGCTCTGGAACCAGGTTCGTCTTCTGTCCTCTTGAGCTACTCCTAGACCTTCCTCCCTACCTCCTGCCTCTTATCAGCCTGCATCTCAATTCACCTGAGCCCAGGGACTCATGTGATATCCATGAACTCTTAATAGGGAGAATGATGCTGCAGCAGCCATTTCCAATCCTATTTGCCTTCCTTATAGCTCAAGCTGCCCAGAAATCCCCAGTTTGGTAACAACTCCCTGCACTTCTGGTGAACTTCCAGAGGCTCCCCGGAAGGTAAGTGCCATTGTTGCAAATAGTTTCCACAGTATTTCGTTCTGAAATCAGGGTTTAATAATGTTTTTTCACGAAGTGAGGGTCAGGTTCAGATAGAGGCTTTGGGGGCTTCCTCGTAGCTCTATGAAATCAAAATGACTGGCTCAAACTGTCACACAATTAATACTTACTTTCCCTCTCTTTGCCCCCATTTACCCTCTCAAGAAAATGTATTTAGAACCTACATAGGTGTGTTCTAAGGATTTCATTATCATTGCACCATTTATAATTCATTGTTTAACCTCCATGCACGGCAGGAAGTACAATTTTGAACAGCCCCACTGGAATAAAATCACAGGGTTAATACTCTCTGCTCTTTTTGAGTAATTGGAAAAATGGTATCCTGGTAACAAGACTTTAGCAGAAAATTGTTTGTACCAATTTCCATGGAAAGAAGTTAAGTAGTGACTAGAATCATTTCATGATGTATTTCTTTTCCTCTGATTTATACAGGGCCGAGACAAAAATCATTGGGTTTGAGCTTTGTGTATTGAGATGGTGACTGCAGTTAGCTGCTCTCCCATTGACCCGTGACTGATGAAGAGCCCTCTCCTCAAACCTAATGCTGACTTATAATGACCTGCATGGGGCTCGTAGACCGTACTCTTAATGGAAACCGAGAGCTTTCTCGGTCTCCCTCAGAAGGGCTGGTATGAGGGAACCAATGACCTTGCAGTTGGCTGTTGCCAAGGTCCGCCAGGGCATTCCCCCACACTCAAAGGTTTGCTTTTGTTTTTACTTAACTTTTTATTGTAAGTTTATACTAGTTAGAATATTGGCACTCCAATCCATAATTCATACGCATTCTGTTTTCAGTCCCCACAATGGGATGGCGCTAGTCCAACTTTCATGTTTATTGTTTCCCTTCCTCCCTTTCGCATCCCTTTCTGTCTTCTGAGCTTTCTCTCCAGGCAAATGCTACCCTGGGATGGTTACCTGTTTTCAGGACTGCATCCCTCCCCGTGTTACTGTTCACCTTGTAGAGGTGCTTATTGTTGAGCTACAAGTGAAGGGTGAGGGCCATGTGGTGCTGGTCCTTTCGTGATGGACTTACTTCAGTCAGCATAATGTTCCAGGTTCATCCTTGTGTAGCATGTGTCAGGATGTCATTCCTCTTTATGGCTCAGTAATCTATTGTAGGAGGGGGACTGCAAAAATTGAATGAAAAGATCGTGAATTTTTTCCCCACAAAATTTCTGATGCTCCCTGGTATGTAGAGACTAGATTTTGTTGATTCTTAAATGGATACTGTGAATAGTATTGCAGGGTACACGGGAGCATCACTCCTAAAAACTGTGGGGTAGCACCCTTCATGTTTTCTGCTAACAAAAATGTGGGACTGGCAAAAATGTGCTCGCAGTAAAAATGTTCCAAACATGTAACAACCATACATGAATTCAAAATCAAGCATGCGATGAATCTGAGGTGTTTCTGGAAGCATTTGGCTGTGTTGCAAATGTTTCGGGGTCAAGAGTGGGAAACGATTCAGAAGTCCTGCATAGAGGATAGGCTTCTGTTGGCACATTTGCTTTCAATTGTTTCAGGGATCACCCCAAGATTGGGATTGCTGGTTTGCGTGGTGCTTCTCTGCTTAGGTTTTCAAGGAAGCCCTCATTAGCTTGTAAAGGGTTAAATGGTGTGTGACTGCATGGAGGATGCTTGATTTCTCAGCCAATCACCTACGGGTTGGTCCTTGAACTGCACTCAAGTACTTTCAGTGTGCAATGTAGAGGAGCAGAATGATAGTGAAGGAAGGGAACTCAGAAGACACGAACTAAATAAACATTTGAATGAAGATGAGTCCAGCCTGGGTTTTGGTGACTACTTGAGTGCTCTAGAAATCCTTACTGAAAGAGACTTTTTTTCTGAAACCAGAGGAGACTAAGACTCAGCTGGTGCTGAGGAATGAATCAGCAGTGTTTAAGTGTGTGTGTGTTGAGGGAATGGAGGCTCAGAGGGAGATGCATCCTGTACACAGCTCTGGAGAGCTCGGTGGTGCCTTCGGTCTCAGCATTCTTAAGCCAGACATTCCTTCACTTAGGAAGAGAGGCCCTGGTCAGTGCACCCAATAGCGATGCGCAAGATTCTATTATCAGGAAACTTGGGTGAAGAAGGGCAAAGGATCAAGGAGGGAAGAGAAGGTTTCTATGAAGCTCAACTCGAGGGCTGGCCTAGGAGTGGGGCTGCTCCTGGGAGCAGTTTGTGCCCCAGCTGACCTCACCCCACCCCACCCCCTCCCTTACTTTTTCTAGCAGGTTGTACAAGGTGAGTTGTAGCTTTGTGTAAATAATTTTGTTCTGTTGTTTAAATGCTACATTATAGAAAGCGGCCTGATGCTTGGCAGGAACTCGATGGATTTCAGCTGGTTCTAATACTTGCCCTGAGGATTCCTGGCACTTAAAAACCAGCAAGTCCCAAAGGGCAGTGCACTTCTCCTCCCAGGAACCATTCTTAACCTTCGCCTTGTCTCCATTGTCTCTTCTGCTGCAAGACTCCCATCTTTACAATCGCAGTCCCTACTGGCTGATCTCTTTGTCCATGGTGTCCTACCCTATTGATTCTTCAAGCAAAAATCTGCCAGGGTTTTTTTTTTTTTTTAAAATGGAACTCCCATTCAGGGCGTCACTCCTCTACACCTTGGGTGGCTCACCTTGCTCAGAGGCTCCCGCCACCGTTTTTACCTGGGTATCTAGAGGACTCTGTATCCTCTCCTAGACTTCCTTTCCAGGTGCAGTTTGTTGTGTTCCCCCATGAGCACCCTCTGCCCTGGAAACACGGGCAGAGGAAACTAGAAAACACATCCAATTATGGTGGGTTCGACTCAGTACCTCTGTAGGTTTATATCACTGATTCTTTATCCTTAATATAAAGAAAACACATTCAAAAACAAAGTCCACTTCTTTAATAATCTGGAATATAAGACATTCCCGTTTTGTGAGTTGATTGCATTTCTTCTATAGTTTTTATTTTCTGTCCCTCTTGATCCACCCTACAAATCACAGGATTATGTTTAAAATAATTCTAGAGATCTAATCCTATATTCTCTTTTTTTTGTTTGTTTTTGTTTTTTTTGGGCATCACTGCTCTCTGGTGGTGGGAGTAGGAGGCCCAGCCCCACTGCTGGAATTGAACCTCCGTCCCAGTGGGCCGCAGTCCTGCGCACAACCACTACGCCACCAGGGCTCAGCCCGTAATCCTATATTCTCTTTGCACTTGCACGGCCCTTAGTTGCCTCAGAGAAAATGTCAGAGTGACATTCCGAACTTCACTGATTGCTAAAAAGACTTGAGGCTGAGCACAGCTTAAGCCATTACATTCCGTTGCCATCAGATTCGACAACAATCCTGACTCCGAATGTTTCTTTTCATACCAGTTACCCAGGATAGACACGCTTTCCTGCCACGTGTCTTCCACGTGAAACCAGAGCTGTCCTTTAAGGTACGGTGCATAGTAACTGTGAATTCCTGTAGCCATCTGAAAATGTTGAATTCTGCCTGAATCCTTTGATCCTGAAAAACAGCAATGACTTAGACAGCAGTGTTTGATAGTATAGTGGTTAGGTGTTGGGCTCCTAACTGCAAGGTCAGCAGCTAAAATTATGGGCTGCTTTGACTGTGGGAGAGAGAAAGCTGAGTCTTTCTACTCTTAAAAGAGTCAAGTCTTAGAATTGCATAGGGGTAGTTCTACCCTGTCTTATAGGATCTTTATGAGTCACAATCTACTCACTAGCACTGAGTTTGGTTTCTGAGTGTGTGTGTGTGTGTGTGTGTGTAAAGACCAAAGAGCCACTCTTCACTTTATAACTCTGTGACTTCCATAAGTTTGACAGATATCCCCTGTGAATACCAGAAACCAAACCTAGCTGCTACCAAGTAGATTCCAACCCATACCCATCCTGTAGTTCAGGGTAGAAGTGTCCTTCTGGGTTTACGTGACTGTGATCGTTACGAGACGAGTCCTGGCTATACTGTGGGCAAGGGGTCAGGCTGCCAACCACAGGCGGGCTATTCAGGCCCTCAGGAGAAAGATGAGACTACTCTTCTGCGAAGACTCACAGTCTTGGAAAGCCTGTACAAGATCCCTGTGAGAGGGAATATACTCAGTGGGAGTGGGTTTGGGGTCTTTAGGGAAGCACATTGTCCTATTTTTTGCCCACTGAGCAAGTGATGGAATTGCATCACCAAAACTTTGGTTAGTAGTCTTAGACCTTTTTGAGTACAACTAAGCACTTGAACCATTATACTATCAGGTGACTTACACCAAGTGTAGATCATCCACATTACTATCCCTTGTCTCATAAATCAGTAACAGAACTGTGTGTTTCCACTGATCAATAAACAAAAACTTGCTAGTTAACCAAACTTTAGCTAACCTCTCCTACCTTAGGTCTCTGAGACTGTACTCACCCTCAACCTCAGCCTGCACCAACAAGCAAACCCTCTGACAATAGGCCTATCTCGTATAAAACGCTTTCTGATATACCATTCAGTGATGTCACCTATTCATCCTATTTCCCCACACTTGATTTGGATTGGACCTAGTTCCTAGTTGCTATACATGGAAAAAAATTCCAATTCTTTAGATAATTGTTGATTTTACAAACTATATATAAATATGTATATATATATATACATATGCAACTATTTTCCATCTCAATGATCTTCAAGATATAGTCCAATTACATTAATTTTTTCTTAAATGACAGTTTTATTTGGTATTATTTAATATTTTTAACATATTAAAACTTAAAAAAATCATTTTATTGGGGCTCATAGAATTCTTATGATCAAGACATACATCTATTGTATGCAGACCACATTTGTACATTTGCTGCCATCATCATTCTTGAAACATCATCCTTCTACTGAGGCCCTTGGTATCAGTTTTTCATATTTCCCCACTCCCCTCCCCACTCCTCCTCCCTCATGAACTCTTAACAATTTGCAAATTATCATTATTTTGTCAAATCATACACTGTCTATTGTGTCCATTTATCTACTTCCCTGTGGCTCATATCCCAAGGAGGAGGTTATATGTAGATTCCTGCAATTGGTTCTCCCTTTCTACTCCACCTTCCCTCCACCCTCCCAGTATCACCACTCTGACCATTGGTCCTGAATTCTCCATTCTTCTGGTTCAGTGTATATCGTCTGGTCTAGTCGAATTTGTAAGGTAGAATTGGGATCATGATAGTGGGAGGTGGGGGTGGAGGAAGCATTTAAGAACTAGAGGAAAGTTGCATATTTCATTGTTGCTACACTGTACCTTGACTGGCTTGTCTCCTCCCTGCCACCCTTCTGTAAGGGGATGTTGCTTCATCTACCGATGGACTTTGGGTCCCTAATCTGTACTTCCCTTCATTTATAATGATATAATTTTTAGTTCATTGATGCCTGATACCTGAACCCTTCGACACCTCATGGGCACAACAGGCTGGTGTACTTCTTCCATGTGGGCTTTGTTGCTTCTGAGCTAGATGGCAGCTTGTTTACTTTCAAGCTTTTATTTTTTGGGGGGGTGGGCATCACTGCCCTCAGGTGGTTGGAGTAAGAGGCCCAGTCTTTGCTCTGTGGAGCTGGAATCGAACCTCCATCCCAGTGGGCCGCAGTCCCGCACACAACCACTACGCCACCAGGGCTCAGCCCAAGCTTTTTTCTTTTTTTTCACTTATTTTCAAGCTTTTAAGACTCCAGACCCTGTATCTTTTGATAGCCAGGCATCAGCAGACCCTATATCTTTTGATAGCTGAGCACCATCAGCTTACGTCACCACATTTGCTTATGCACACATTTGTCATCATCGATCATATCAGGAAAGTGGGCATGCAAGGCTATGATTTTTAGTTCTTTGATGCCTGATAACTGATCCTTTGACATCTTGTGGTCAAACAGACTGGTGTGCTTCTGTATGCATACAATAGATGTATGTATTGATCATGAAAAGGGTTGTATGAACCTCCAATGAAATGATTTTAAAAATATCACATGGGCTATGTTGCTTCTGAGCTAGACAACTGCTTGTTTACTTTCAAGCCAATGACATTGGTTATGTTCATGATATTCAGACATTGTCACTGTCCATTCCCAATTTTTGTATAACACAATTCAAGTTCAGATTTTTTCTTTTTTTTTTTATTTCGACATATCATAGATTTCCCTGGGAGAGAATAATCCAGGAGAAGAAGAGAAAGAATTTTTGAGTCAATACTAAAAAATGAGGAAATGTTAACATTCACAGTGATCAACTAAAAATAAACATCTTTTTCTTATTTGCTACAAGTTTGTGATTTTTCACCTTTCTCATTTGCTACATTTCTCAGGTCTGCTTTTCCAAAATTTATTCTTCTGTTGCTTTTGATACAAACTGATATGTACACCTTGACCTGAGTGGAATCCTAAGAGCCTTTTCTTTTGCTGTAGGATTCTGGGGATTGGAGGTTTGGTGATTTGAGGTTCCTCTTTACTAGTGAAAAGAAGGTTGATGGTGTAAGTTGTGGATTGCAATAAGTTAAACTTTGGAAACACTGTTTATCCTCCTTATGTCACACTTTTCAAAATAAGATCTATTCTTTTAGCATCTGCAGTTTGTGGCCAGACAACAACTTCTCCTTTATAGTAAGCCTATGATTGATTATACCTCTTGAAGAGGTAGGTGAGACCTTGTGAGAAAAAGAATACACTGACAGTATGGACTGGGAGGTGAAGCTATGTTCAAGCAAACCAAGTATACATCAATAGAGTATTTACAAATAATTTGCTGTGAGAGCTATTCACCCTCAAAGGGAGAATGATTGAGTTGAAGATCAGTTTCATTGATTTTTGCCTGATGCTGTTATTTTATTGCTTCCAAGATCTTTTTTTTCTGTTTTGTTTTTACCTTTCACTACCTGAAAGTTTTACTCTGCTTACATGCTTCACAGGAAGACATTGAAGGTGGGATAGGACATGAGAAAGGGGATTTTGTAATTCTCTACTGCTTAACGCTACCAAGAATAATAGCAGATTTATAACTCAATCCCTAGGCAATTCTCTTCAGGATTTACAGTTTATATTCAAGGTATTTTAAAATGGATATGACTGGCTGTAAGACATGTGTGATAATTTCATGTTTTAAAGTTCCTCCCACCTCCCTCATGATTTTTTTTAACTTTAACATTAAATTGTTGTCTTCCTTTTTTTGGTTTACAAAAAGTATTTGTTGAAGAATGTACTTAAATAAACATATTGAAAATAAAACAAACATATTGAATAGCTCTCAGCTCTACAGAAGGAGGGGAGAGTTCTAGGACATAGTGGGCCTCATTGTCAACATTTGGAGAATTGAGGCTACACTTCTCTGATTCCCATGGAGAATTGTTCTCAAAACTAGAATAGGGGCTTTTGGAACTTGAAGACCATACTTGGCTCTTTCTGGGTGGGAAGTAAAGGTAATATTTTAGTTTTATGCAAACTTTGGAATATGAAGGAATTAAAAAATTTTTTTTTATTATATCCCTGGACAGAAAAACCAAATTGGATATTTGAAAGAAATTAAGTGATAATTGTCTCTTAATGAGATCCTAATAACACTGCTAAAAGTATGGGGGGTAGGAGCACACTCTACAATTATTGCATTTTTCTTCCCCACTCTCTTGATAATTATTAACTATGAATTGGCACATGCATCGAATTCTTTTTGCTGCATAAATACTTTAGACAAAGAAGCATCCAAATTCAGGGACTTAGCTTTGTTTTCTTTTTAAACAGTTTTTAAAACCCTGGTATACAATCCATTTTCTGTGGCTTCAGTATTTTGTGCAAGGAGAGAGAAAAAAAATTCCTCCCTAGACTATAGTCGAATCTTGCTATTAAAATGCAACTCCAGACCTACTGGTTTACCAGAACTCTGAAACAGTGCCTGGGCATCACTTGATCATTGATCATGTAGACTTGTCTGAATCATATCTCAGAGGAGGCAAATGCATTAACAGAGATTCATGAATTGCTCAGAAAATACCATGAGAATGCAGAGACTGAAGCCTCTGTCCTTTCTCACCTCTACAACATTGATGGATCAGGTGTGGGTGAGCCCGAGACTTGAAGAGTCAGAGTCCCTTTGATATGCAGAGTTTTCTGTCCAACTTACCAGTGACTCCATAGAAGGTCAGTACAATGTAAATACCACTTGCTGTAACGAATGCAGCAGCATCTTGTCTTTTGTAGAAATGCATCTCCTCCAGAATTTAGGAACTGAGTGGAATATTGAGATCAGTGCAAAGTCTTGGTGACATGTGGGCTACATGCTAGGTTGCTAACCACAAGGTCAGCAGTTGGACCCCACCAGTCAGTCCTTGGTAGAAAGATGAGGTTATCTCCCATAAAGATTTACAGCTTCAGAAGTCCTACGAGGCAGTTATAAACTCCCTTATAGGGTGTTATGAGTCAAAATTGACTCAAAGGCAGTGGGTACTGAGTACAGTAACAGGAAGATGATGAGTTAGACAATATTTTATTACTATTAAAAATGTAAATTCAAACTTTGATCCAATTCCCTCTTATTATGGACCCCATTCACTACCATTGAGTCAATTCTGACTCATGGTGACCCAACAGGACAGAGTAGAAATGTGTCTGTGTGTTTCTGAGACTGTAAATCTACAGACTCAGAAAATCTCGTTTTTCTCCTGTGGAGAAGCTGGTAGGTTTGAACTGCTGATCTTGTTTAATAGCAGGTTGACTTGTAACTCACTGCACTGCCAGCGCTTTGTGTAGAACCCTACAGAAGTCAACCAATACAAACAACTCATGAGAAAAACTCAAACACTGGCCAGCAGAGCTCTAAATGGGAGAGATGCATACCATAATGCATACCATAATGGTATGGATAAACTATCTTCTTGAATTGGTGAATATCTTTAATCTCTGTCTTTTGGGTAAGTTTCCACTCCCTCATCTCTCTGTTCCCTGAGAGCTAATGGGAGGAATTAGAATGCTGCTTTTGAATGCTGATAGAGGTGTCCCTTGTCCACTAAAAAATGCAAATGTGATGAGCTACTTATGGTAATGAAAGCCCTCATGAATATGAGAAATCCTGCTGAACTAGAGTGTAAGAATGCATCAAGTGCAATTAAATTATAATTGGAAGGTAATTGGTTAGTATTAATATTAATAACTTGTTTCATAGTTTCAGAAGAGAAGCAAGCTATAGAATTCAAATCCAAAGATATCAGAAATAGGGTAAGGTAGTACAAGGATCACTAGTACTGGATGTCAAAATATGTGGCTTTAAATCTAGCCTTTAGCACTCATCTGTGTGTCTTGTTGATATTATCCATTAAATAAAATTTGATAAATGATTGTAAGGACCCCGTGTGGTGCACTAATTAAAGCACTGGGCTGCTAGCCAAAAGTGGGGCTTTTGAACCCATCGGTGGTTCTTCAGGAGCACTTAGAAGATCTGCTTCTGTGAAGATTGCAGCCTAGAACACTCTAGGAAGGCAGTTTTATTTTGTCACTTGGCATTAGTATGAACCAGAATCACCCAGACAGCAGCCCCTTTTGCCCCTAAGAGTATTAGAAATGAATGAGTGCATTTCTCGATGGACCATCACAGCAACAGTCACAATGATACCAATAGCTGTGAAAGTGTCGCAGGCCTAAGCAACATTTTGCTCTGCTGTCCATGAGATTGCAGTGAGAAGAAGCTGACTCTTCTTCAGTAACAACATCACAATAAAGGAGAAGGGTGCTATTAGCATTTGGTGGGGCCCAGAAGTGTTTTGCAATGCAGGGGACATTGAAGCATGAGGAAGAATTATCTCACTTAAAATGCTAATTGTGCCCTTGCTGAGAAATAGTTGATACTCTTGACCTGTATTGTAGCCCTGATTGTTCATGAGTAAGAGGTCATGAGAAATGGGTTTAAAGGTAGGTGACCCGAAACCACTGCCAGAGATTTTGTTTGTGTGTTTTAAGTAAGTGCTGTCTTTAACTTGTAGTGAGAATATGAAAGGCCTTCAAACAATTAGTGGGAAAAATTCCATTATCTTTATTTTGTTATTCCAGGAAATTTTGGAGCCTCCTTGTATACATAATAATGCATTTATATATTAAACAATTCCTACATATATAATCCAATGACATCAATTGTTATGCAGCCATTAACATTAAAACCCAGGCACTCTTCCAAAAAAGAGAATAATACATATTCAGTCAACTCTAGACTTCCTACTAGGTTCTGCTGGCCTCTCAGACAAATGCAAACTGTCTTGCCATATTTTCTTGTTACCTTTTTCATGAAGCTACTGATACAATTCAGCTGGCCACATAGCTATGGTGAAGGAAAAAGTGTTCTCTGGCAGTCACCTAATCTAATGTCAGTTTGGGGATTGAAGTTGTGGGGGTGAAGTCTAGCCTGTCAATCTAGAGATAGGCGATGAGATCTCTGTGTGGCCGTGGCCTTCTCCTCTGAGAATTCTGGGAAATCTGGTTGTTCCTTTTTGGAGGCAGAGACACTAGCTCAGTTCACTCCCTTGGAGACCCTCTACTGACAGCATCCGCTGCCTGTGAGACTGACTGGCAAGGACGGCTCCTTCTGAGACATCCCTGAGGAGAAGCCACATGGACCTCGCCTGATGCAGCAAGAAACCTAGACCTAGAGAAGCCACGTGGAGACATGCCTACAGCACCACTGGATCCAAAGACTTTCTACCCACTGCCTTGTGATGGGCCTGCACTTGGCATCATTGCTTGTGTTTCATGAACCTGAAGGACTTTGTAGATTGCTGTTGGACATAGGGGCTAATATCGGACTTATAGACTTCATCTAGGTTGGGCTAAGATGTTTTCTTAATGTACGATCACTGTTTATATAAAGCTCTCTTATACACATATGCATGCTTATGAATGTGTTTCTCTAGTCTATCAGGACTAACACATGTTCACATCCCACTTAGTCTGTTTAGCTTCGACAGTGCAAGATCAGGACAGAATGAAGAATTCAATGTAACTAGCAAGACTCTTGCTTCAAAACTTGGTTCACAGATTATTTTTTTCCCTAGAACAAAATAAATAATGGCCTGTGAAAATGGTCACCATGGCCCCAATGTATATGGCTAAAGAAATGCTCATTTCTGAAGAAAAATATAGTTCTGTCCTAACCCTGGGAACTGGAACATGAGGAAGCTTATTTCATGAGACCAATTTCTGTTTTTTCGAAGCAGACAAGTTGAAAGTAGCAAGGTAGGAACATACTTAAAATAGCACAGCAAGTTGGTTACCTAGACAATGAAGAAGATGACCCAGTCTTCCCTAAGTTTTCTTTTAAATAAAAGCTCTAATTCTTTTAATAAAAGCTCTAATTTTTATTTGCTAGTTGTTGGGTGCCATTGAATCAGCTCCAGCTTAACAGTCTTTCTTTAATCATTTTATTGGGGCTTGCACCTCACAAGCCATACACAGACTCACTGTGTCAAACACATTGACACTTTTGTTGCATCATCATTCTCAAAACATTTGCTTTCTCCTTGAGCCCTCATTTCCCCCTTCCTCTCTGCCTCCTCTTCCCTCATGAACCATAGATAATTTATAAATGATTATTTTGTCATGTCTGACACTGATATTTTCTTTCACCCACTTTTTTTGTTGTCCATTCCCCAGGAAGGAGGTTATATGTAGATCCTTGTAATTGGTACCGCCTTTCTACTCCACCTTTCCTCTGCTTTCCCTGTATCGCCACTCTCACCACTGGCCCTGAAGGGATCATCTGTCCTGGATCCCTGTGTTTCCAGTTCCTATAATATGTACTAGTGTACACTCTGGTCTATCCAGATTTGTAAGATAGAATTGGGATCATGATATGGGGGGGGGGGGGAAGGAAACGCTTAAGAACTAGAGGAACTGATTTCTTAGAGGGAAGTTGACCGGTGACCAAAGTCAAGTAAAGCCTGTGGGTATGGAGTCGTCAGGTTCTAAAATGACTAATGCAGCATGACTCAAGACAAAGAGAAAAAACCCTGCAAAATCACTGGAAATTGGAAGGTAGAAATATAAATTTAGGAAATTGGAAATGGTCAAAAATAAAATGGAATGCATGAAGATCAATATCCTAGACCTTAGGGAAATGAAATGGACTAGTATTGGCCATTTCAAATCAGAAAATCATATGATTTACTGTGCTGGGAACAATACAATGAAGATGAATGCCTTGGCATTCATTGTCAGAAAATATCTTGCTCAATTAATTATGAAGTATACTTCTATGATAGGATTAGATCTATCCTCCTTCAGAGAAAAAGTTGCAAAGAGGCAACTATTATTCAAATTTATGCATCAGTCACAAAAGCTAGTTGTGAAGAAATTGAAGAATTCTACCAAGGAAATTGATCAAACATGCAATCAAGATATGTTGATAGTTTCTGATGTTTGGAATGCAAAAGTTGAACAAAGAGGAAGGAAGAGTAGTTGGAAAATATGGACGTGGTGATAGAAATAAAGATGAAGATTGATAGAATTTTGCAAAACCAACAACTTGTTCAATGAGTTGATATGTTTGCACCAACAAGAAAAAGGAAACTATATATGTGGACTTCCCCAGATAGAATACACAGAAATAAATTGACTACATCTGTGGGATGACACAATGGAGAAGCCAGACTGGGGGCTGACTGTGGAACAGACCATCAATTACTCATATGTAAGTTCAGGCAGCTGAATTTCAAGGACATCTCAAGAACAGATTTAATGCATTGAACCCTAATGATAGGTGATCTAATGAGTTGTGGGAAGATATCAAACCATACGAAGAAAGCAAAAGGGCATCACAAAGATAGGAAAGAAAGAAAAGATCAAAGTGGATGTCATAAAGACTTTAATATTTGCTCTTAATCATATGGTAGCAAAAGCAAATGAAAGAAAGGATGCACTCAAAAAGCTGAAAGAAAAGGGAAGGTGGAGAAGACTCAACAAATATTATAATCAATTGTGCAAAGACCTAGGATGAGAAAAACAAAAGTGAAGAACACACTCAACATATCTGAAACTAAAATAAAAGTTCAAGAAAAATTCAAGTGTTGAAGCACAATTTTCAAAAATTCTATTGGTTAAATATTTAATGATGCAGGAAGTCTCAAGAGAAGATAGAAAGAATACAGAGTCACTGTGCCAGAAAGAACTAGTCAGCAGTCCACCATTTCAGGAGGTAGCAAATGAACACGAATCAATGGTTCAGAAGGAAGAAGTTCAAATTGAACTGAATGCATTAGCCAAAAAACAAGACTCTAGGAAATGATGGAATACCCACTGAAATGTTTCAGAAGGTTGAAGAAGCATTGTAAGCATTGAAGAGATCCACTTATGTTCCCACTTCAAAGAAAGGTGATCCAACAGAACATTCGAACTATATAACGATATCATACACAAGTAAAACTTTGATTAATATCATTCAAGAAAGGCTGCAGCAGCACATAGAAAGAAAAATGCCAGATGTTCAGGTCAGATTCAGAAAGAGAAATGGAGCATGGGGTGTTATTTCTGATGTTAGATGGATCTTATTTCAGAGCAGAAATATCAGAAAGATGTTTACTTGTGTTTCATTGATTATGCAAAGGCATTTGACTGTGTGGGTCATAATAAACTATGGATAACTTGAGGAGAATGAGAATTTTGGGACTCTTCATTGTGCATACATTGATCAAGAGGCAGTTGTGCAAGCAGAAGAACAGAATGGGTCATAAATTTAATAAGATAAGCGTCCTCCGAGTTGCATCCTCTCACCATACTTGTTCAATCTGTATACTGAGTCAAGCATCAGAGATGCTGGAATATATGAAAAAGAGTGAGGCAGCAGGAATGGAGGAAAGCTTATTAAGCTCTCTGGTATGTAGATGACAAAACCTGAATGTGAGATGGAATTTAAACACTTGCTGATGAAGATAAAAGATTGTACCCTTCAGTATGGACTACAAGCCAATGTAATCAAGACCCAAATTCTCACAACTGGATCAGTAAGTTGAAGTTTTCAAGGATTTTATCTTACTTGGATATGTGATCAATGTTCATGGAAGCACCAGTCAATAAATTGAAAGACGTGCTGCTTTAGGTACATCTGCTGCACAGTCCTCTTTAAAGGATTGAAGAGCAAGGATGTTTTCTTTAAGGAGTAAGGTGCACCTGAAAAAAGCCATAGTACTTTCCATTACCTCAGAGGCATGTGGAAGTTGGACACTGAATAAAGAAGACCATTGAAGAATTGATGCATTTGAATGGTGGTGCTGCAGAGGAATATTGGAAGTACCAGGAGCTACTAAAAGGAAAAATAGATGTGCATTTGGAGAAGCAAGGTCAGAGTGCTTCTTAGAGGCAAAGATGGCAAGACTTAGTCTAACATACTTTGGACATGTTGTCAGGAGTCACCAGTCCCTGGAGAAGGACATCATGTTTGGTAAAATTGAGGGGAACAAAAAGAGGAAGGCGCCATTGAGAGGGACTCATACAGTGTCTTCATCAATGGGTGCAGCCCTTGAAACATTTGTGAGGATGGCACAGGACAGGGCAGTGTTTCATTCTGCCATGCATATGGTTGCTACAACTGGTTGCTACTAATCAGAGCAGACTCAATGACACATAACAATCACAATTATTCTGTGAGTTTCTGGGTGCTGCAAGTGGTTAACACGGTCAAATGCCCATTTGAGCCTACCCACGTTCATTCAGGAGAAAGGCTTCACAATCTAATTCAACAAAAACAAAGTCCAACAAACAATATTCATTGAAAACCATGGTTCACACACGAGATCATGAGTTTTGAACTCATGAGTTTTTGAACCATGAGTTTTGAACTAGCCTTGAAGGGAAGAAGTTAGTACCAGTTCAAAGATGGTGGGGACTCCCAACTAAGTGTGACTGGGTCTTCTTTGGAGGCGATAGTTGCCATTGAAGAAGTATATTGTGTTACCAGAAATCCTTCTCTTGTAAGTGACAAATTCAACCAGCCAAAACAATAAGGATTTTTGGGCTCTGTCATTAGTAAGGATAAATACTAAAGAATTCAGAGCTTGGGGAATGCCATTGAACACCCAGCTTTGTGTTGCTTCTCTCTCTGTTGCTGTATGGACATTCATGAATATATCTGGTGAGGGGTTCACAAACCCTGAAAGATTAGCAGAGAGATGAGGATGTCATTCTGACCATTTTCCCGCAAAAATTCCTGGGGAAAGATTTTGTTAGTCAAGCTTCTTTTCTGGACCAATGCTATACCCTTAGGGTTGCTCTATCCCTAGGGCTGGAGTTGTCTGGTAAAACAGGCTTGAGCCATACATCTAAGAGGAACAAGCTGTTTTCGTAACTCTTGGGGAAAATGTTTCCATCTTCCCAACTACACACGTACCTGGTTCCATCAAGCCTGAAATATACATGTGATAGGATTCCACCACCCACCCCTGGAGTCCATTTTAACTCATTGTAACCCTAGGAGAGAGTAGGGCTCCTTTAAAAAAAAAACAATTTCTGATGCTGTAAATCTTTATGGGAACACACAGACTTAACTTTCTCCCATGCAGTGGCTGGTGGTTTTCATACTTCTACCTTGAGGTTAGCTGTCCAGTATTTACCCAACAGCTCTATTAAGGTTCCTATATGACAGGAAATAATTGTAAAATACAGACTAAGGTCTGACAGCAATGTCAGCAGAACTTTATCAAAAGAGTAGGACTCATGCTAACCCTGGAGGTTCAGAATGGAATTTACTGAATCATAAAAGCACTTGAAGCACCTACTACTACTACAGATAAGAGACTGTAGCCTTCAGTATGTAGTAAACCTTAACATACAGAAAACAAAAATCCTCACAGTTGACCCAATAAATGATGTCATTTTAAACTCCATGGATTGAAGATATAAAGGATTTCATATTGTCTGGATCCACATCAACACACATGGAAGCAGAGTTAAGAAGTTAATTGTAGTGGGAAGATCTGCAGAATACTTCTCTGAAAGGATATCACTTTGAGGACTAAGGAATGGCATAAGATTATGCAATTTATTTCTGTTTTATTATGAGTCTATGGTAATATGTGTCATATAGGTTGGAACTAAATTGACAAAACCTACAACAAAGGAACACGGTTAGCCCAGTGGTTAAGTGGTTTGCAGTTCAAACTCATCAGCCACTCACAGGGAGAAAAATGTCACTGACAATCTAGTACAGATCTACAGACTCTGAAACCCTATGAGGCTGTCCTATTCTGCCTTCCTGTATTGCTGTGAATTGAATACACATAGCAGTAGTACGTTTCAACGAGTATAAGAGTACAGTTCGAAAAGGATGGACTTGATTGGATTGAAAGTCATAAGGTTTGGAACCAACTGGATGGCACCTGACCGCAACAAGTTTGGAAGGTTGGTTTTATATAATAGTTATCTTTCCAAGGACCTAGTTTTATCCTGAACACACAAAATAATTGTCATTGGATGACTGAGTCTGCATTAACTGTTTCCATGGCTTCTTTGATTTATATTATACTTAAGTTATTGCTACAGCTTTATACCTTGAGTTGACATGTGTTTTTCTGTAAACAGATACAAAAATTTGGATTTAGGTATCAGGCATCAAAAAACAAAAAAATCATATCACTGTGAATGAGGGGGGATGCAGAGACCCATAGCCTATGTGTAGGTAACTGGATATCCCCTTACAGAAGGGTCACTGGGAGGAGATGAGTCAGTCAGCATGCAGTGTATCAACGATGAAACATACAACTGTCCTCTATTTCTTAAATGCTTCCCCCCACCAACTATCGTGGTCCCAATTCTATATAACAAATCTGGCTAGATCAGAACATTTACAATGGTACAGAAAGGAACTGGAAACACACAGAATCCAGGACAGATGAACCCCTCAGGACCAGTAATGAGAGTAACAGTAACAGGGTGGAGGGAAAGTGGAGTAGAAAGGCGGAACCGTTGACAAGGATGTACACATAACACCCTCCCTGGGGGATGTATAAAAGTTGGTGAAGGGAAACATTGGACAGTGTCAGACATGACAAAATAATAACTTATAAATTATTAGGAGTTTGTGGGAGGGGAGGGGGAAAATGATTTTATACCAAGGGCTCAAGTAGAAAGCAAGTGTTTTGAGAATGATGGTGGCAACAAATGTACAAATGTGCTTGAAAAAAATGGATGTATATATGGAATGTGATAAGAGTTGTATGAGTCCCCAATAAAATGATTTTTACAAAAGGTTTTGAAGACTGCATAATTTTTGTAACAACTACAGAACTGTTTTGGTAGTGAGAAAACATCTATAGACAATATGTGAACAAAAAAAGTGTTGCAATAAAACTTTATTTACAAAAATACTCAGTGGGGGCGCTGAGCCCTGGTAGCATAGTGGTTGTGTGTGAGACTGCGGCCCACTGGGTTGGTGGTTCAAATTCAGCAGTACCTCTCCAGGAGAATGGCTAGGCCTCCTACTTCCACCAGAGGGGAGTGATGCCAAAAAAAAAATAGTGGACCCTCTGACCTGCATTTTACTGTTTCCTGTCCTCCCTCAGCTAAATCTACTAAATCCAATCTTTCACACAATAGCCAGCAAAATCTTCAAGTATGCAGCTATCCCCTAGAATTGACAGCTTTATCCCATCAACCCTCCTTGGGAAAGTATGCACCTCAAGTACCTCTTGAACCTCTTTTTGACTTTCTTTCCCCCTTTAACCATTTGTATTGTCTGCTGTGGTCATCTGCCTTTGGGACTTCAGTGCTGTTCTGCTTAGGGCATTTACATCCAAGATTACCTCAGCTTGGAATGGTCTTCCCTTGTCCTCGAGATCTTAAAGTAAAACTTTCTCACAGATGCAGTCTATAACCACCTGAAAAGACCTCCACATCTCTCTATTCCAGCAGCCTGTTGTTTTCAGAACACTTTTCACAATGTATAATTATTTGTCCATTTATTTCTTAAACTTCTTATCTTCCCCTTTCTATAGACTGAAAGCTCCATAAAGGTAGAGATCATGCTTATGTGGGTCATCCTTCAGAACCCCAAAGCACAGGTAGATAAAGGAGTGCTATAAATACCTTTGAATGTCCAGTGACTGAAGATGATATATTCAGAATGCTACTCCGTGATCTCACTAGCCTTCCGATTTGAAATATGAACCCTTTATATCACAGAAACTGAAAGGCATCGTAGTTGATTGAAGGTGAGTTCTTAGGTCAGATTTTCTCTCCCAAATTAGTATTTATATTTAAAATTACACTATATTTTAAACAAAATAGAGGCTTGCACTAAATGCCAATGTATATAAGGACAAATGTCAGTCTTGCCATGTTGATTTTATTTTATTGTTGTATTATATGCATTAAAGTGGTGTTTTCAAATAAATATTTATAAATTAAATATAATAAAAGCAATTACTAGTGGGAGTTTTTCCTGAGGATATACTGGTTGAGGAAAAGAGTCTGTATCTTGGTGCATAATATCTAGGGATCTGCCCACTTCCCAAAGAATACGAAGCCAGAACCTAACAAGACACCATTACCTCATTTGGCATAGTTTTCAATTTTATTCTCAGGGAGAGCCTTGTTGCCCAAAGCTTAAGCTGTGAAAATAGATCAACATAACATATAAAACGTAACTGAGTCAGCTTACAAGGTAGAAAAACCCAAGTGTCTTTTATAGTCTCATAAAAGCTAACAAGCGATTCTGCAGGGGAGAGCCTCTCATTTCCATCTTTAAGATAAAATGCCACGTGCATTTGTGGACTTGCATCTAACTTGAAGCCTGTATAAGCAAATCTTCTCTGTCCTTTCCACTATACATCCCCGGCTCCCTTCTTGACCTTACCCACTGCTTCTCTCTGGATACTGGGCTTCTTGATGGAGGCCTGCATAAAACCCTCAGATTGGCTTCTGCCCTGTCATTAGTTCTGGAGGCACGGCAGAGAAACAAAGTGATGTCCACAGGAGGATTGCAATGAAGTGCCCAATGGATCTGTAGGAGGTGATTTTTTTTAGCATTGAATCCTTAAAACTTGCAGAGGCTGTTCAAGTCACATGAGGTCAATATTTAATATTCTCCTCATTTTAACAGATGGCAGAGTAGACCAAGAACAGCTGTGACTCTCACCACTCAGGAGAGATTTTGATAAGCTCCAAGCTGTCATTCTTAGGTTTGCTCCCCATCTTAAAATGCCATGAGGAAACTTAAGATAAATCCTCTAATGAGAATGGGATTATTAACCCCCTTTCATCAGAGGAAATCCTACAGAGGTCTCCAATATGGCACAGTGGTGAAGAGCTGGGTTTATGTACTATTGCTACCTTCAGCTAGCTGTGTGATCTAGGGTAAGTTGCTTACCCTCTCTGTGCTTCATGAACCTTATCTCTGTACAGGAATATAATAGTGTCATCTCATTTGGTTATGAGGACTGAGATAATTTTAAATGACTAGCATTTCTCCTCAGGAGATCTGGTGGTGTAGTAGGATATATATTGGGCTGGTAATTGCAACGTCAGCAGTTCAAGACCCCCAGTTGCTCTGTGGGGAAAGATGAGGCTTTCTGTTCTTGCAAGGAACCCACAGGGGCAGTTCTCTTCTGTCCTATAGCCTCACTATGAGTTGCAATCCCCTCAATGGCATTGGACAGGGCACAGGGTCTGACATCTTGTGAGTTCTCCATAAATGTTGCCTCTCCTTTGAAAGCCTCTCCCATGAAAGCACAAGTGCTCTGTTTAGGGCTCTGCCTGTCCTTTCTCCCCCACTGCCTACTCTTCTGATCCTGAGACATTTCAACAAATCCCATAGGATTTCACAGAGCACTGTGTGAAAATACTGGCCACTTGTTTCACTCTGTGCGGTTTGGATTCCTTAGTTGGCTGCGGTGTAGCAGCTTGTCTTCCTACAATGTTTAAGAGGAAGTTCGTGAAGCAGCCATCCCATCATTCATAGGACTCACTGGTTATGACTCTCACTGTGTCCCTCCTTTCAACATGAAGTGGGGCCAGACAGGCTGGCGGTGTTTCCTCCCTGAAAGAGAGAGAGTACTGACAGCTTCTTGCTATCTGATGCCTCACCTTTGAGTTTTCCAGGTTTGCTAGAAAGTGGGGGTCCACAGCTGGTTCCCCTCCGCTTGCACTCCTGGTGTTTGATTTCCGGGAAGGCAATGAGGTGACCTATTGGCTACCTTATCATTGCTATGACATCAGAGGCCACAGATTTTCTCCCAGGCATCCTGAGAGGCTGTTTTAAAACCTCATCCATTGCCTCCTCTTTACTCTTTTGTTTTCCCTTACTCTTCATGCAAGTCTGATACTCTGGCTGCGTATCCCATGGCAAATTGACAGCACCATCTAACTTCTGGATTCTCTCTCCTGGCTTACTGTCTGTTTTTGACAATCTGGCTTCAATCACAGAGGCAGCCTCAGAGGGGCCTATCCATCATGCCCGCACCACTGGCCTGGCAATTCTCTGCAGTGCTGGACTGTTCAGTTCTTTCCGACTGGCAAGCTTCATCTTTTTCCCTCACCGTTTTTCCCTGCCCCACTGCTGCTTTCACCTTCATTCTCAGCCCTTAAGTCACCTTGAGTTGTTGACATCCATAATACAGCCCTTCAATAAAGCCAAGGTGTCCTGCTATTTATAAATGCTGAGTGCATGAATGCACACAATGGGGATGCCATTCCGGTGTTCCCTGGGAAATCCTTCTTGACTGGTTCAACTGATTAAGTTGTTTCCAATTGAACAAGCCCCTTTCCCACTCCACTGTGTTGCTTGAGTGGAACGTAGATTCTGAGAATGCTGAAATATATTCTGAATTCTTCTTACACAGTTTGTGAAGAAGAAAACATCTTATTCTGGGATATATGAAGAACTTCAAAAAATTGGTGGAAAACTTCATTATCATTTCACCACAGTTTCCCAAGAACTCTTAGAAGTTCCTTCATATTTGCCACCTCTCTGAGTATCTGAACCTATTTCTCAAAAGATGTTTCTTATTTTTCTCCTCGTAAAGAATTCATTCCTGAGAAAGATTTGAGTGTGGTCCCAGCTCTCCTACTCATTCAATGGAAATCTTGACCTAACTCATTGGCTTTCATTAGGCTAAGTACTTGTCATTACATTTTATACGCTTGTCAAATCTGTCATTCCATTCTTGGAGACATTTTTCAAACTCATCAGTATGAATTGCTAACAGCACCTCCTTTTCTTTACACACTTTCTACATCATTCCTAAAATGAGAATTCGGGGCACCAAGGTTTTCTGAGGAATAAATGAGTTGATGGACTTAACACAGTACCTAATATTTAGTAGGAAGTCAGTAAATCTAATATTTTCCCCCTCACCCATAAAAGAGAAGGGAATATTAGCTATAAATAGGATATCTGAGTTTCATATGCTCTTGGACTAACTTACATGTCAATTTTGAGGGAAAACACAAATATGCAAAGAGTTCTCACCAAATATGCAAACTATTCTCACCCAAATTAATATCCTGATGGTTGATTCTCCAATAGCCATTTACCTAGAATACTTTGTCCCTGGTGGGATGGTCATGATTGGGCTGTTAACTTCAAGATCAATAGATCAAAACCTCCTGTGTCTCTGTAGGAGAAAGACCAGGCTTTCTGCTCCCATAAAGAATTAGAGGCACAGAAATCCACAGTGTCAGTTCTACTCTGTACTTTCGGGTCTTTGTGAGTCAGAATTATGAAGAAGTTAAAAAAAGCTCCGAGAAAACCTCTGCATTCTTTCTGGTAGTCGAGCATCCAATAACTCACCCTGAGTTAGCGTACACAGTGGCATCACCTGGGAAGATTCTCTTTGTGGTCACACTGAATTTTTCAAAAAAATCAGTTTTGTTTAAATCACATTATTTTCATATTATTTTATTTTGTGATGGTCGATTTAAGAGAACAGTATGTGGCTGTGAAATATTTCCTGTTCAGGAAAAATGTCACAAAAACTGTCGTGATATTGAACACAGTTTACAAGGACAGTGCTATGGGAAAAACTCAAGTGTACAAAAGACTTTCTCATTTCAAAAAATGTAAAATGTCAGTTGATGGCAAACTTAATTCTGGATGTCTACATGCTTCCCAAATGGGAGAAAATGTCAGCATATAGTATATTTGGAGTTCATTCTACCAGGTCAGACTCTGAATCAAGTTTTCTATTTAGCGGTTCTGAAAAGACTGCATAAGTGTACAGCAACAACAACAACAGCCAAAAGTCTGATGTGTGGCAACTGGGGGACAAGTTTTGCCACCATGACAATCAACCTGGTCTTGCAGCCATCTTAGTATACCAATTTTTGGCAAAAAACAGCTTCTCTCTCTTAACCTATGCACCTTACTTATCTGACCTTCATCCATGTGACTTCTTTTTGTTTCCATAAAAAAAGGAGATGGGAGGACAGTGATTTGATGATGTAGAAAGTGTGTAAAGAAAAGGAGGTGCTGTTAAGCAATCCATAGTGATGAGTTTCAAAAATGTCTCCAAGAATGGAATCACAGATTTGACAAGCGTATAAAATGTAATGACAAGTATTTTGAAAGCGATAAAGTTGGTTTGTAAAAAAAATTTAAATCCATAGCTAAGGAGGGGGGGGGCATTCTGTTTTTTGGAGGGTATCCCTTGTAGTTTGAAGACATTGGGAGAATTTGTCTCAGACAATATGCTGATTCCATTTAATTTGTCCATATATGATTCAGAGATGTATGTTTGGTTTAGAAATGGAGTGAGTGACCCATAGCTGGCCATGCAGACATGTTGTGGTTCTTTCAGAAAGGGTTACTAACTTCTGAGAAGGAAACAAAAGAAGATATTTGTTCTCTGCCTCTATTCTAAATATATCCTAATGTGATGCCTGAAGCCAAGGCAGCATCTTCTGGCCATGCCAGCCACAGACTGAGAGCGAATCCACCACAATAAGGACATTGAGAGTGATGATGCTGGCAAGCCACAAAATTAATAAATCCTGAAAATAGCTTCACATTAGTATCTGCGATTAAGATTTCTTTAAGCTAGTTGAATCACAACTTTCCAATTATTTGCAGACAAAAGCATCCACTTGATAAAATAATTACTAACATTTGCTTATTCTAATCCTGTTCCAAATTATACACTGTGTTAATTACTAGGGCTTAGTAATTAGTCCTGACACTTGGTCAGGAAAGTCTTTTTACTTTAGTTCTTTTTTTAAGAAATGCTATGTTTGTTCTCAGTTCTTTGTACTTCATATACATTTGTGATTCAGCCCACTCACTTACAGGCACACATTTATTTTAAAAAATAGTTGTAATAACTAAATCATGAATTATAACCCTATCAAGATAACTTGCAGGAGACCTGACATCTTTATAATATAATACAATCTACCATGCTCAATGATAAATCTATTTATTTGGATTTTTCTTATCACTTTATAAGGTTTGATCATTATTAATATTTAAAATTTTATACTTAATTTTCAATGTACTTTATATATTTTTTATATTATACATGCTTTTAAAAATTACCGTTCCTGGATTGAGCCCCGGTGACATAGTGGTTGAGTGCGGGACTGCAGCCCATTGGCTTGGCGGTTCAAATCCAGCAGCAGCTCTCCAGGAGCAAGGCTGGACCTCTCACTCCCACCAGAGGACAGTAATGCCCCCCCCCCCCCAAATTACCATTCCTAACAGATAATATATAAGCACATAACTGATATTTGTATGTTGATTTTATACCCCAAACTCTTTCTGGATTTCGTAGGTTTGATCATTTGTGTTTATATACTTTCAATATATCCTATAAAAACAACATGCTTCTTCTGAGTATCTCTAGTTCTTGTGTGATCTAGCCTCTATACATACTGCCTCGTAAATTACTCATGCTAACAGAGAGGTTGCCAGTTCTAATGCAGTCAGTGGGTCCAAGGAAGAAAGATTGGGACATCTTCTCCAGTAAGATGACAGCTTGGGAAAACCCACTACTGTGTCATTACGCGATGTCACTATGAGTTGTAATTGACTAATGTCAATTAACCAAACCAACAAGTCAATTCTTGGAAGCAGAAGATGCAAAGAAGCATCATTATCATCTCATAGGAAAGAACAATATTACTGATTCTGCTAAGCCTGATCTTCTGGCTGAGAAAGTATTTGTCACAAATATCCACATTAAATTACTCTCCCTCCCCTTCTCCTGTCCATACTCTTGTCTTTGGAAGAAAATCTGTTCCCTCCTTCTGAGAACCAAACAACAAAACTCATTGTCATTGAGCCAATTCTTATTCATAGCAACCCTGCTGGAGTAGCTACGTAAATTATCTAGACCTATTCTGTATGGAAGGCTTGTCTGTTCTGTGCCATCCACTTATTCAATCATTTATTTACATCAGTTTGGACTCATGAATATTTATTCACACTTTGAGATATAATCAAACACTGTACTATTTGTTTTAAATAGTCTCAGATGTCAACCACAGAGCAGTCTTGCAGATGCCTCCCACCCCCTTTGACTTACTCCACACTTTTGCTTTCTGAACACTTTCTTCCTTTCTGGCCCTCATGGAGGCTCATCTTGATTTTTCCAAATGCTATTTTATATTTTCTTTTTTACGTGCTTGTTATAGACATATTAAAAAGGAGTTGCTTTTTGTACATTGCTCTTGTATTCTGTAACCTAGACACAGTTATTAATCCAAATATTGTTTTGATAGACTTTTTATTTTTGTGGCTTCTCTAACAATGTAGTTATATCAACTGCAAATGTGTTGCAAGGTGTAAGAGTAATGGTTTCTACTCCTGATAACCCTATGTACAATGGAATGAAACAGTAACCTATCCTGCACCATCCTAACAGCTGGAATGGGTGAGACCATTGTTGCAGTCATTCTGTCAATCAATGCATCTCATTGAGGGTCTTTCTCTTTTTCCATGATCCTCCATCATCATGTCCTCCTCCAGGGAGTGGTCTATTTCCATCATGAGCTCAAGGCACCTGGGCCTCCTAAAGTACATTGTGGCTGTACTTCTTCCAAAGTACATTTTATGCTTCTTCTGGCACTCTAGGTTATATTTCATATTTTTTACCAATGTCATGATTCAAACGCATTAACTCTTCTTTGTTTTGCAAATATAAATAACTTCATTTCTTGCTTAGTCTTTCAATATTGAAAGTACCATGAACTTCCTGTAAAACGGAGAAAGTACAACCTGAATACTCACTCATCTTTAGGTAATAAGAGAGAGAAATCCTTGGAAAAGAACATTATACTTGGTAAAGTAGAAGGCCAATGAAAAGGAGAAGACCCTGAGTGTGGTAGATTGACAGAGTCGATACAAAAATTGTCACTGTGCCACAGGATTGGGCAATGTTTTGTATATAGAGTCACTGTGAGTTGGATCCAGTTTGACAAGAGCATCTAGCAGCAACCACAGTCTCAACACTTGCCATTGTATAATGTTGGGTAATTTTTCTTAAGCTTTATATTTCTGTTAGAAAACACATGTCCACCAACCCCCCAAATGCCAGTGACTTAAAATAATGGATTTTTTAAAACTCATACTATGTGTCTATCATAGATCAACAAGAGTCCTTCTTCATTTATTTAGGGATGCAGGCCAAAGAACATCAACAGTTGCAAACATTACCGAACTAGGTGGGAAAGTTCAGCATGATGAGCCAAATGCTCATTTAAATGAGAATTTAAATTCCAGCCTGTAATTGACACTTTACTTTTTACCACAGTGTATTTAGATCTAGTCAAAGATCTCACCTGTAAGGAAGGCAAGGATTACAAATTTTGAATTGAGTATCTTTGAGAAAAGGAGGACTGATCTATTATTTTCAGTACTCGTGACTAACTCAGTTCCCCCAAATCTTGTGATAACCTTCTATTTGGTCCATACTTCTCCCCATGCTCAAAGATTTTCCTCTCCCAAAGAGAACCAACTCACACAGTCCATCTTATTTATTCTCCAAGTGCAGGTTCTGGACTATGTGGAGGTCTCTTATTTTGTTTGCCATTGGTTTCTCCTGACTTGAGATCCATGCAACTAGAATGGGAAGTTATTTACCCTGTCTCAGCTCCCCAGATATGGCGATAGAACAGGGGGTGTTGGGATAATCTTCAATACTAATCTAATCTGGAATGAAGATGAGTAATTACTGATCTAAAGCAATCCTGAAGGTCTCTTGGGTTTATGTGTTGAGGACCTTCTAGCTTGGTGTTAAATATGTTCCTTTGTGAGGCTTCAAGGATGCTCCCAGGAATATTACCAGTTTACTGTTACCAGTTAATTGTTCTTCACTGACCTGACTTTATTTTCCTTGTCCACCACTACTCTGAGCCAATTAATACATCTTACCTAGGAGATGTCTAGGCTCCTTTTTGTCTGAGCAGTACTATTAGGGCAGTCTAGTGTGGTTTTAAATTTTAAAGACTTAGTTTCATAAGGGAGCTTCAAAAAAATGGAGTGAAAAGAAAGCATTATTTCCATGTACCTTTTGAAGGACCCTTTTAATTCAAGCTCTTGAGAGTACCACAGGAGTGCTGGTGTCAGAGTATATTACAGGCTGGTTTCAAACTAGAGGGTCAGCAGTTGAAACGCCCCCCCACCTCCGCATGCCCAAAGAAGAAAGATGCTGCTTTCTACTCCTCAAGAAAGTACCCTCTGGGGAGTCCACAAGAGAAGGTCTGTCCTGCCAGATGGAGTCTTATTCTAAGCATCAGAATGGACTTGATGGCAGTTAGTCCTTGACAGAACATTCCATAGACTTGGCCGTGGGATTTTAAGTGCCAGTAGTCACTTGCATGATTTAGTAATTTCCTTCCTAAGATTATTATCAAACATGTAAAAATTGGTGATGAGTTCAAGCTAGTAAATTTTCTCTTTGCCAATTAAATGTATTGACTTGTCTTTCCGAAGAAATGACTTCAATTTTTTTTTTTTTTAGGCATCACTGCCCTGGTGGTGGGCGTAGGAGGCCCAGCCTTTGCTCCTGTGAGCGGGAATTGAACCTCCGTCCCAGTGGGCCACAGTCCTGCGCACAACCACTACGCCACCGGGGCTCAGCCCTGACTTCAATTTTTATTGCTTTTATTTCTTTACATGTTTTCAAAGTAATATCTTTAATCTGCAATACTCCAAAGAGGACTTCTGCAGCAGAATGTAGATTGTGTTTTTATTGGGTGTAGAGCTCTGTATGTGTCTAATAGGTTGAGCTGGTTAATTGTGTTGTTAAGCTATACTCTATTGTTTTTGTTCTATTTTCTCGCTAGATTTTATTTTTCCTCTATGTTCTGGGATCTCTATAAGATATAGGTTGTTTTTCTTTATGGTGACGCTCATCATTCTCATCCTGTCTTTGGACTTCTTTTTGGTTTTTGTTGATTACTTTTCTTATCAATTGTAGTCAGAGTGATTATCTGTGAGCTCAAAAAAATCAATTTTCCTTTTCTTTCATTCTATTCCTCAGCTCTTTTACTATTGCCAAATCTTATTTCTCCTGGGGCTTATTTTGGTTTAATAGTTTTAGTTTTTCAATTTCTTACCTTGCTATCATGAGTGTTCCTTATATATCTTGAAAAGGTTTAAACATCTTTCTTCTGAATTTTGTTTCTGGTAGTTATGGGGCCTCCCCCCCCTCCCCAGAATATTCCATTGGGTTTGAATTATTTTTGGTTATTTGTGATTAAGCTTTTGTTTTTTTTATATATTAGGAATTTTTTTAAATTCAATTTTTGAGTTTTATTGTGGCTGACAACTGTTTCCTCTGTGCCATGATCTGGATATTACTGTTGTGGGAACTGCTAGGTCATGTAGAGCTTGTTGGTTCTCTCCACTGACATGGGAGAGGACTAATGGACACCAGAAAACATACACTGATGATATGGAGAAAATGAGCGAGAGATGAGTAAGTGGGAGAAGTGGGCGGTGGGGGGTGGGGAAGTAAGAAGAGAGAATAGAATTAAAATAATAGTAATATTAAGCAGCTGATGGGACAGGCCAACAGCTTTATAAAAATAATGAGAAAATAGATTTTAAGACAGGTACATATTTGAGTTAGTAATAGCTTTTGTAGAAATATATTTCTGGAGGGGAGAGAGAGAGAACAGAAAGATAATAAGGAAGAATAAAATGCAAAATAATGGTTTTCAATTAATTAAAAAAATAGCGAGCGAGCGAGCAAGAGAGACACTATGGGTAGATATAAAGGGAGAAAAAGGGGAAAAGTCAAAAGACAGGAGTGTGGCTTGGGTGTGAGTGTTTAATTTCCGTTGCTATGGCAACATGAATGTGGGTGGGTCTGTGCACCCAGAGAGAGAAAGGACAACACACCAAGACCTTGTTTGGGTGGGAGTGGTGATGTTGTGTCCCCTCAAGTCTGTTTCCACCCATAGACACCTCATGCACACAGATCAGAACACCGCCAGTCCTGGCCATATGCTTGAGCCCATTGATGCAGGCAGGTGTCAAGCCGTCTCTTAGAGGGCCTTCCTATTTTTTCACTGCTCCACTTTATTGCCAAACATCATGTGCTTACCAAATGTGATGTGCTTCTCCAGGGACTGGTCTCTCCTGAGCACGTGTTCAAAGTATCTCAGAGGCAGTCTTGCCATCCTTGCCTCTAAGGAGTACTTGGGATATACGTCTCACAAGACAGTTTTGTCTCTGGGTTTAGCAATCTGTGGTACTTTCCTTATTTTTCTACAGCACTACAATTCAAATGCATTTTTTCCCCAATTCAAATGATATTTTCAATTGCCTTATACAGATGGAATTTGGTCATAGAAAAAAAGAAGACGGAAAAAGAATCCTTGCATTTGAATAGTGGTGCTTCTTTTGTTGGGTGTGCCAAAAATCTACAGGGCTGCCTATTTTTGCCAGGGATAATGCTTGTTTGTCTTGTTTGGAGCACATCTCACTGGAAGAGCACATCAGAAGAGAAAATGAGAGACTTAGAAAAAAAGATAAAAAGATAACTATACACAAACCGGAGAGTATATAATAAAGCAATAAAATAAAGCAATAAAACCATTTTGTGTGTGTGAGATGCATGTTACTCTTTGGTAGTGTTTGTGTGTTTGCATGTGCCTTGTCAAGGTGGTGCGGCACATGGGTGTATGGCCCCCATAGCACAAAGAAAGAAAGGAGGAGTGAGAGAAAAAGCAAAATATATAGCTTGGGCACTGAAGTTATCTGCATCAAGCTGTCCACACAATTTGCTATGCAGGAGGAGCCCCGTAGGTCTGTAAGGTAAGAAATTCAATTGACTGGGTTGTCTCAGGAGCCTAGGAAAACTTAGCTGTGCCTGGGAAGAGTTTGACTCATCGAAGTCACTTGGGCTACTAGTCAATGGGGCTGGGGAGTCTGTAAGCAGGTATCACTGCTTTCCCACTTTAAGAAACTTGGTTCTTCTTAGTTTTGAAGTTGATTCTCTGTCTGCCAGGAAATCTAGGATACATCTCCTCATGGAACCCCTCCAGCCATTGCTGAGATGATTATCTCATGCTTGCTATTTGTCAGCCATATTCCCCTGACTGCCAAGTCTGCAATCTTTGGAAGCAGATTGTCAAATCTTTTTTATTGGAGCAGCTGGTGGACTTGAAGCACCCAATTGTGGGTTAGCAGCTCCAAACTTAACTAATAGGCCATCAAATACTTAATGACTTCTTTTAGTTGAATGAAATTCATAGAAGAGACTTCATATTTGGATAAGTGTTGCATACCTTGGAAATGTAGTTCACTGTATATTTAAGAAACTTGTGGACTGAGCCCCGGTGGTGTAGTGGTTGTGTGTGGGACTGCGGTCCACTGGGTTGGTGGTTTAAATCTAGCAGGAACTCTCCAGAAGCAAAGCTGGACCTCCTACTCCCACCAGAGGGCAGTGATGCCCCCAAAAAGACCAAAAAGAAACTTGCTTGTGTTACGCTGGGTTTCTGCATACTCAAAACCAGTGACAGCTGTGGAGGTGTCTGAGGGAATTTTATATCAAGAAGTAATTTTACATTGAGAATGCATCCCAGTCCTGTCCAATTCAAGTCCATGGATCTGAATGCTAGTTGGTGCCCCCTGAAGAATTGCTTAGCTGAGGGCTGAACTTATGAAAAGGTGAAGCAGGAGGCAGGCGTCACAGACTGCTGGATGCAGAAGTATGTGGATCCAGAGTGGAAACATGGTAGTGTGCCCACAATGCCAGGGTCATTGCCTCCAGGGGCTACCTCTGAAGGCAGATACAGAAGCCTAGGAAGCAGCCAGGGAGGAGAAGCAGAGGAGACGTTCTCACTGTGTCCAGCCACAAGGAAGCATTATCAGGCCATGGATAACCTGATTGAGATGTTAAACTCCACCTTTACACTTGCATGCAAATTTAACTTGACAGCATTTAACTACTGCACTGACCAAACTGCTTACCCAAAGGTAGTTCCTTTTCTCAAATAAGAAATTAAAAATTGGGTTGGATGTTTGATGTCATTATTCAAGATATGTGGATATGTAGGAAGAGAAACACCTCCATTTCTGTATTGTCATCCTTAGTGTGTAGCGCTAACCCTCGATGTTAGATAAAGTGGTGGTTCTCCCTCTGGGTATCAGTCGAATTTATCTAAATAATAATCATTTATTTGTACCTGGTTGCTAGGGGCAATCCAGAAACCCATGGTATTAGTGTGTATTACACAGACGAGGCTTGAGGGTTTATTTGTAAAAGATAGCTCTTATTGCATGGGGGCTGGCCCTGCCAGAGAGACCACAATTTGACCTCAGAGGAGAAGAGTGAATAGTTGATTTCAAACATGTGAGCAATAATTCAACCAATTATGTTGATGAATAAAACCTCATTGAAAACTCTGAAGCTTCACGAGCTTCCTGATTAGCAAAAAGCATTGGTGCTTTGGAAAGTGATGGGCTATGGAAGTTCCATATGGGGGATTTTCCCAAACCTCACCTCGTGGGTCTCTTTGTGTACTTTTGGCTACAGTAAAACTTTAGCTATGAGTAAAATATTGCTCCTACTTCTGGCATTCATTTCTAGTGAATTATTCAATTTGTAGGAGTAATAGGAACCCTGGTCATAAGTTTGAGGTGCTTGCAGACCTTAGAGTTTACAACTGTTTGAGGATATAGACTTAGTAGTCTGAAGAACTTGTGAGCTCTGACCTAGCTTTTGTGGTGAGAATCAGAGGCAAAATTGCTACATTTAGAGTTGACTTCAGAGTCAGACAGAAACACATTCTGAACTCTCACCATTGCTGTCTAGTTAAGTAAGAGGTTAAAGGCAAAGAGCAAAAGTTAAAGGACTGCAGAATCCAACAATTTTTAAGAAAATGTTCTAAAAGTTCCTCTGAGGACTTCCACTCGTTTCTTTTCTTTCTTTCTTTCTTTTTTTTTTTTGGCAGCGGGGGGGGGGGGGGGGCGGGCATCACTGCCCTCTGGTGGTCGTGGGAACTACTGAGCGCTGTTCCTAAGAGCCGCCACTGGATCCGCCAAGCCCAAGGGCCACTGTCTCACACTCAACCACTTACACCACCGGGGCTCAGCCCAACGTCTACTCTTTTCATTGGTCAGGATTGGATCATAACATTGCAAAGAAGGATGGGAGATTGAATATTCAAAAAGATACATTGCTATACCAGAAAAAATCAAGTAAGAAAAGGGGGGAAATTAATATCACATGAGCAGCAAACAGAGGGATATACTTGTTTATTTTGTCTTCTTATTGGAAACAGTAGAAGAAGACACAGAGCAGCTGAAGGAAAATTGATACTGCGCCAGCTTGTGCAGTGAAAGAGCCACTGGCCAATCCTTAGGACCGGTCGCAAGAAACCCTGGGAATGCCAGCAGCTGCCATCTGTGACCACTGGCTTTCTTTCTATGGCACTGCCATAGTAACAAAGTAATACAGAGGCTCCAGTTTCTGTTCTACACTTCATATTCCTGGGACAGTGTTTCAGGCCAAGCTGAGTAGAGACCCAAATGCAGTGACACTCATATTTGTGTAAGGAATAGCTTTATGTCAAGAAAAGTAACGATTATCTCAAGAAAACAGCGCAGCCCAACTCCTGTTCACGCATATGATAATGGCCCCTAAGCCCCTCGCACACAGCCACGTGCAGTGATGCAGAATGCAGGAAGATCACAAGCCAGTGGGTGTGGTCACGTGGAAGTAATGTTGGTGGAAACATGGTAGGGCATTGGCAGCTCTCTGGGTCAGCAAGCAGGAAGGTGAAGGAAGGTGAGGAAGGTTTTCTTGACTTTCCTTACGAGCAGATCACGCCCACAGGGAGGCACTGTAATGCTCTGACTTGATTAATAGGTAAATACCACCTCGACACATTTCTATAACATCAAGCTGCCATAAAATAATGTAACTAGAATTTGATAGAATTTGATTGGCCATGCTGAGCTTTTTGTCCTGGTACAGTCTCTTTCACTGGTGGGTAGGGATAAGAGACACAAGATAGGTTCTAGGATCCTGAAACCTTGAATCCTGGCTAATGCATTAGAGTATTATATGTATATTATATGCAATATATATGTAATATATACACACATACATATCATTTGTCTTCTTGGCAGCTACTGGCTTAGCATTAAAAAAAAGAAAAGAAAACTAACACAGCTAGAATGCAGTTTGACAAATTTGAAGGCTGCAAATTTCAGAACTTACCTGGGAGTTCTCACTTCTCAATGATTTGGTAATGTCTTTAAAAGCTGTTCATATGTCTGGGTACAGATAAATATTTACTTGACACATGATGCCATCAAACTAGCTGAGGATTTCTTTAATTTCTAAATTGGATACAATTTAGTTAGAATTGTAAGAGAAACCTGGGTCTCCTGTATAATCAGATGTAAGAATCCCTGTCTGTGAGTGGTAGTTGCTATCACTTGTAAATGTGGGCCAGGCCTGCTCACCTATTCATTTGGTACCTGGAACATTCTTCCTCCAAATCTGCCTCTTCCCATCAAGGATATAGAGGTGAATATACCTCTTTTTTGGTACAATCCCATTATCTTAATTATTATTGTAGGGCTATTCACTTTTGCACCTGGTTGTTCAGAAAGTCGAAAGTGGGAAATATCTTGCCATTTCTTTTCTTGGCCTTTTAACATCATCAAATACAGTATGAGTTTTAGAGTCAGACAGATCTGGGTTTGAGTCCTTCACTATTCATTGGCTACATGACTTTGGGCTAGTAAAACCAATGACCATGGCCACTTATGGATGTGATAGATATTTTCCTAGGATAATCTTTGCTAGTCCTATATTATTCTTGCATATAAATATATATACAATGCCTATAATGACCTTGTCCTATTTTTGCTATTTAACTTTATATCTTGGAAGTTCTTCTCTGCCCATATTCATCTACCTGACTACTCTAACTGTGCCATCATTCAGTTAACTCATCCCTATTGGTGAATGTCTGTTTCCAAACTGTTAGTGCTATATATCCTGTTATGTGTTTATATATTCCTTTTTGCATATGTCTGAGAGCAAGCATAGTGGAATAGAAGCTTTGAATACAATTGCTAAGTAAGTCAAAGCACAAGCAAATTTTTGATAGTCACAGCTATATGATAAATTGTCCTCCAAAAACTCTGTACCAATTTATATTTCCCCCAATTGTACAGGAAAGGTTGTTTCTTAGATCCTCACCAATACCTTGTTTTTAATGTTATTTTTTAGTAGCTTGCCTATATGATAGAATGTTGCTTCTTAGGTAATTTTTAAATTTTTGAATGCGCATATGCATATGTTTAAAAAATCAATTATATTTCTTTTTCCACCAATTATTTGCATTATTTTCACTTTATAGAGAATGAGAGATGGCATAGAGTGTGAGAGATGGCTTGCCCTCCTGACATTGATTTTCCAGGACTTTTTTGGGCTTGAGGAATTCACCTTTTGTTTCATCCTGCATTTCCCTACCATATTTGTCTTTCTACTTTTTTATGGTTAACACAATTTTGGATTGTTATAATTATTAATTTTTTTCAGGAGGGTATCTGGATTAAATACTTGCTTTTACCTTCTTCATTCTTATGTTGCAATGTTTTCTTTAATGAGTTTTATAATTTTACTCATTTATTTTTGCATTTTGATTAATTTAGAATTATTTTGTGTAAGAAACTATGATACATCATATGCCCACCTCCCTCAGCTATCTGATCTGTTGGCCAGGCATGACTATCTTTCCATTCTGAAATTATATGCTTAAAAATAATAATTTTAAAAAAGTACTTACGATGGTATATGTTAGAATGGAACTTTTTCTTAGTTAAGTGGTTCCATGTGTGTATGAGCTTACCTATTGACTTTCAGTTCTGTTTCACTGTTCTGCCTTTTCCTATGAATAGCACAATTTGAAAATTACATATACTAGTAAATTACATATTTATTATATTCAAAATTTTGTTGCTAAGCTGAATCAAATAGAAGTTATTGAGACCACATTATTTTATGATTACTGTAATTATTATTCTGTGACCGTTATATATCACACCAGGAAATAATGTGTTTATGTAACAGATTTTATTTGACCTTAAAAATAAAATTAGGGTGAGTGAAATAGGAAAAACACCTTGTTTATTTCCAATAAGCAGTATTCTCTAATAATAAATTACATTGGACCTTTGAGGAAAAATATTGAGGTACATAGACAGTGATGGGATTTATGAAGATCAGTGAAACGACATGACTCAAGGAAGTTCTTCATCATTCATGGTGGGCTTTGCTTGTACAAATCAAGGCTAGTTTTCAATATTTGTAATACCTCTTTTCAATATTTGTAATACCTCTCCTCCTTCCATAGAGGCTTCTTCTTCTTCTTTTTTTTTTTTTTGGCACCATTGCCCGGTGGTGGGAGTAGGAGGCCCAGCCTTGCTCCTGGGGAGCTGCTGCTGGATTTGAACCTCCAACCCAGTGGGCTGCAGTCCCGTGCACAACCACTACACCACCAGGGCTCAGCCCAGAGACTTCTTTTTTGATGATGCCCTTCCTTAGTGCATTTACACAGACTGTTCTTCTCTGCTTACAATGCTGTTTTTAACAACAGCTACTCCCTCCTGCTATTTGAATTTCTCTCCAAGAGCTATCACAGAGTTCTTTTCTGTCTGCTGTACTTGAAGTACTTTAAAAAATTGTTAAAATACATAGAACATTTACCATTATAATTACTTTTTTATAATCACTTTTAAGTTTATATATCACTGACATTAGTTATATTTCCAATGTTGGACATCTATCACCACTATCCATTTCCAAATAGCTTTACTACCCAAAATAGAAAATAAGTGCCTTCTGAACAATGTTTTCCTTTCCCTCCTCTCCATAGGCCCTGGGAGTCACTAGCAAGCTTTTGTGTCAGTGCACTTGATTATTTGAGATTTTTTCATGTAAGTTGAGTCATACAATATTTTTCCTTATGTGTCTGAACCTAAACCAGGTGGCACAGTGGTTTTGCAGTGGGCTGATAACCGCAAGGTTAGCAGTTCAAAGCCACCATATGATCCTTGGGAGAAAGAGGAGGCTTTCTGCTTGTGTAAAGAGTTACAGTTTCAGAAACCCACAGGGCTCATTCTGCTCTGTCCCATAGGTTCACAATATGTCAGAACCAACTCAGTGAATTTCAGTTTGTTCTGATTTACAAAGGTGACCATGCTTCCAGTTTATACATATGTAGGGTTATTCCAAGTAAAATGTCATCTGTAGGTAGCTGGGAACAATACACTTGTCTTAGTCTCCTAAAAATACAGCTGAACTCATGGCCGTTGCGTCGATTCTGACTCATAATGACCCCATGGGGCAGTATAGAATTGTCCCATGTGAGTTTATGAGACTATACCTCTATAAGGGGATGGAACGCCCTGTCTCCTGCAGAGTGTCTGGTTGTTTTGAATGGCTGACCTTGGAGTTAGTAACCCAACTATTCTACCACTGCTACACAGACTCTTTCGAGTGTCTTAAAAAAGAGAGCAATCAAAAGAAGGGCTTTCAAGTTGATCCCAAACTCCAAACCAAACTCACTGCCTTCAAGTTATTTTAGACATGCAGTGATCCTAGAAGACAGGGTAGAACTGCACCCCTGAACTTCTGAGACTAAATCTTTGGGGGAGTAGATAGTGTCTTCTTTATTCCGTGGTTCTCCTGGTTTTGACCCACTGAATTTGTGGTTAGCCACTCATTTGTAGCCCGCTACACCGCCAGGCTTTCCAAGGAGATCTGCTGGTTCATTTAAATTCATGGTCAGCAGTGCGGACAGAAGAATGTGGTGACAGTTTTCAGGTGGTGCTGAGGGGATAAGCTTGATACAGTTTCTAACAGCATAATCATGGGGACTTATTATGAAGATGTTTGGGGAAAATTACAAACTACATTGGTGGAGGACAGAAAATATTGCACCGAGGATTTTTTTTTTTTTTTTTTGCTCATCATGACAGTGCGTCTGTTCATTTCTTGAGGGTAGCAAAAACTGTGCCATGAGAGTTTCCTGTGGAAACCACACCCTATCTGCTCAACTGCCCCAATTATACAACTTCAGATTCTCTCCCCACCCCAAACTCAAAAAGCATTTAAAAGAAACATGATTTAGCCTCTTGAGGGTTCAAAGCTTCCGTTTGCCATGGTGTAAGTTAGAGTGCAGACTTCTGAGAAGTTACCTAAGGGTGTTGATTCATGAGAACATTACACAGGGTCCAATAGAACTATTTCTTCAGGTTTCTAACACTGTTCATCCAACAGAAGTGGATGGCATCATCTTCCTCCCAGAGTAGCTGCTGAATTCAAGCTGCCAATCTTGTGGTTAGCAGTGAAATGCTTAGCCCACAGTGCCACCAGGGATCCTTGGGGAAGAGTTATGAATATGGAAACATATCTTCAGAGATGTATAGAAAGAAATGGTATATTTGAGAAACAATATATATTGTATAAATGTATTATATATAAATATAAATAATATATAAATATTATATAAAAATATATTATATATTATATAAATATATAAATATAAATAATATATATTGTATAAATATATTGTATATATTGTAATATATAAAGTATATATTGAGAAATAATAGCTTCACCTTTAGATATTTTTGTTTAATAAATGGTCGCATGATTTTGTAACAATATTATTTTTGGAGTTAACCTTGTATTTCACACAACACAACAAAAACGAAAGGTTCTCTCATCTCATAGTCCTATCTTTTGAAGAACACATCACTTCCTAACATATATTATGATCTACCCACTGAATTCTAAGAGTTCAGGGCACAGAATATGGCCTGGAATATACATTGTTGAATGAACAAAATGACCATCTAGTCATTTTGACAACTTATCCTTAGTACCCAACTAAGAAAGTTGTTGGAGTAAGCAAATCGTTGAATTCTTTCATTGTAAACAAAAACGCTTGGTAACCTCTTTTTACTATCCACTGTCTTGGGAAAGTATGACTCAGAATTGAAATCTATTGAGGATTACCTCTATTCAGTTGAACACTTTTATCTATGTGAGAGATATTACTATCTCTACAATGGAGGTGCTGACCTTAGAAATCCCAGATGGTTGTGCCTAGTACTCAGGGCTAGGAAATCAAGTGTTATCCAACAAGTTTTCTGTTGAATATATCCAGAGTGATACATGCAGAAACAGTGAGAGGTTTTTCTTTAAAAATATGAGAGATCTCATGTTACAAAATCCTAGGTCTCTCTTTCTCTGAAACTACAACTATTAATTACTTTTCCATGAATAGAATATATGAGATGACAAATAAAGAATGGGTCTCCTGGATTATATGTGCAATTTCCTTTTAATGACCAGTTTCATAGCTAGGGTCTACCCCCAGATTGGCACCTTGAACATTTCTATGTGGAAAGGATTTGGGGGTAAACATTTGCTAGGAAGTGGTTGTTAGGAGCCTTTTTAAGGCTATATTTGAAAAGCAAGATTGCTAATTTTGAATGATGGTTGATAAAAATTTTATCATCCCCAATACCTTTCTATTCTAGTTCTCCAGATGGGGGTAAAGCATAGAGGGGTAGGTTCCAGAACCAGATATTTCAAGGAGTACATACAGGATAATAAAAAAATACTAAACTCATTGCTATCTAGATGATGCTGACTTAACATGTCCTCCATGAGTTTCACCAGACTGTAACTAGTGAGTAGAAAGCCCAGTCTTTCTCCAGCAGAGAGGTTGGTGGTTTCAAACTGCCGCCCTTGGGCTCACTGCCTTGCACCAGTACACCACCAGAAGACCACTCCCTGAAGTACACTCCCTGAAGACCAGGTACCTCTGAGATATTACAGGTTCAGACTATTGAGTTAATAAAAATTATGATAAAAGGCATCACACAATTTTTCAGTTTCTAGGACTTATAAAAGATGTTTACTTACACCATACTGTCATTTATTAAGAGTTTGATAGCACTATGAAAATGTTTGACATCTTGCAAGAATTACTGACATGTGACAAAGAGTCATGAAGTGAATACATTCTGTCTGAAAACCTGTGCCTCTACAGACTTGCTCCATGCAAGGTTGTCACAAACATTCAATTTGTAAAAGACACAGTATCTGTGGAATACAGTTAAATGGAGAATGCTGGTATTATGCAGCTCCAAGGAGAGGAAGATAGAGCATCAAGCCTCATAGAATTGTTCTCCCAGTGATTTTCTATTAGTATCAAGTTTTCTGAATTCTCAAGGTCTCCCAATGGTATCTCCTCTGGCTTCTTGAACTGCAGTTTGCACACTTTTCATTATAATTGTCTTAGTGCTGAAAAAAATTACTCAGACTGTTGAATAACAGAGAAATTTTTTTTTGCTTTTTGCTTTATGATTTAAAACTTTACAGAGTAGCTGGTTTTCCATTCAACAATTCATATATTGATTGTAGTCCCCAAAGTGTAGCACTACTCTTCCCACTTATGAAACAGAGAACATTTTTATGGACAGTCTCAAGATTACCTAATTGAACCCCAGACACTGCTTTATGAGTGGGCTCCACAAGGGACTAGATGGAAAAGTCCCATGGGATATGACACGAAAACCTGTAGTCAAACAATATTTCTTTGGATCTTATTTATTATTTCCAATTTAACTTAAATTCAGGTCAATATTTTTTTAAAAAAATATGTCATTTTATTATGGGCTCTTAATAGCTCTATAATAGCCCATAAATCAACTGTATCAAGTACATTTGTACATATGTCTTCGTCATCATTTTCAAAACATTTTCTTTCAAGTTGAGTCCTTTTTATCAGTTCCCCTTTCCCCCTCTTCCCACCCCTCCCACTCTCAGACACCCTAGATAAATTATACATTATTATTATGTTCATACGTTACACCACCCACAGTCCCTTTTCATCCCTGTTAATGTTATTCATCCCTGCTGGGGAGGGTTATATATCCATCATTGTGATTGATTCCCCTTTGCTCCCCCATCATTAGTACTCAATGCATCAAATCCTTGTGATCTCAAAATTCCAGTGGGATATACTCCAGATCACACTTTGGCATATATGAACTTGTTTTAATTTTCTTTATGTTTAACCTGAACTTTTATGTGAGCAATAGGTAGCCTGTTCCATAGTCAGTGCATGGTCTCACGTTGATTTTGATCTCTTCCCACACATGCAGTCACTGATATCTGTGTGCTTCATGTGGCCAGGTCCACGTGAACAGTCATGGTTTGTTATTGAAGAAAGATATTTGAAATGAAGAAGTTGTTGGTCTTGCAAAATTCTAGCATGCCTCCAGCTTGTTTCTATCACTAAGACCATATTTTCCAACTATTATTCCTTGTTTATTTGCAACTTTTAAATTCCAATCACCAATAATTATCAATGTATCTTGAGTAAGTGATTAATTTTAGAGTCAGGCAGTTTCTGGAATTCTTCAGTTGCTTCATAACTAGCTTTAGTGTTTGTTGGATACATTTGAATAACAATTGCATTAACTGGTCTTCCTTGCAGGCATACAGATATTATCTTATCACATGCAGCACTGCACTTCAAGACAGATCTTGAATTGTTCTTTTTGACAATGAATGCAATGCCAATCCTCTTAAATTTGTCATTCCTAGCATCGCAAACCATATGTTTGCCATTTGATGACTTGAAACCACTCAAAATGAGAAGCACCTGCAAATGCTAATAAAAATTTAGAATGTACAAAGTATGAATCTATAAAAATAAAAGTTGTCAAAAATGAAATGGAATAAGTAAAGATTGATATCCTAGACATTAATAAGAAGAAATTGATTGGTACAGGCATTTGAGTACTGATGATGGAAAACATGACCTTGCAAGGTCCTACCCAGCAGTTAACCTCTACTAGAGGCTTTCTCCTTCTGTAAAGAGTTATAGGCTAGGAAACCCACAGGGGCAGTTCAACCCTGTCCTACAGGGCCACTGTGATTCATAAAGAATTTGACTGAAGTGAGTTGAGAGTTGAGAACTGAGCATGTAGACCTGGCAAATTTCATCTCTAAGTGGATTGATTGGGGTTAACTGGCAACTGATTAGAAACCTTTTAAAAAGTGATGGTAGAGATGGGGTTTCTTGATTGGCAGAGCCTAGAGAGGAGTGTATCCTTTGGACAAAAGTTGTGTGCCATGACCTGTGGTAGTTACAAAATTTTGTGTCAACTTGAAGTGTAGGAGTAGAGTCTACTTTGTCAATCAGATCACAGCCTGATGCTGCCTCCTGGTGGACATGACCTTCTCATAAAGACTGTCCTGGGAACACTCCCCCACCCCCCATGCCCTCCTCTTTACCTTCACCTTCCAACTGGGCATCACTTGGAGACATATCTGAGCCCTGGAGATGCACCCACCACCAGAGAATCCACAAGACTTTGCACCCAGAAGCCAATGACCTTCCTGCATCTTGCATGATTACTTGTAGTTATGTGAGTCTGAAGAGGGATTTGTGGACTAGTATTGGACTTCTGGATTTGATCTCAACTGAGTTTGGGTGTTTTCCTAGTATACAATTATTTCTTGATATCAAATTCTTTTTTACATAGGAATGCCACTGAATTTGTTTCTCTAGTCAACCCAGCCGAACACAACTTCCTAGACAGAAACAGAGGCAATGACAACTGTATTACCAAAAGCAGGACAAATAAGCAGACCTAGAGTGTGGGAGCAGAGTCCAAAGATCAAACTCTGGTAGACAGTTTACAGCTCAGTAGCTGAATCCACCACGTTTCCTTTGTGAAGAATAACTGAAAGATTATAAAAATGGACAGTGGTTTTAGGAAAAGTGAGTCTCTTTTTTAAAAAAGCGAATCTCCTTTCATATATTGAAGCTCCGTTGGGGGACATCACCTGAAGTTTGCTTTTATCATTTGCTGTTAAAGTTGTTGCAGTTGTGTTGTTTCTTATGAGTTATATGGGACCAGAATGCTTTAGGGAGAATGGCTTCTGTCACAAGCAGTAAAGAAGTTGGAGAATGGGGTGAGAGTTACGGAGTACATTTGAACCTTGCCTCCCAGGACAAGTGTAATGTCAATTCTTGTGATCAGGATAGCCTTTGAATTAGAATCAGTGAGGTTCTCCTATCTTAAAACTAGATAGAGATTCCAATGCTCTCCATGGAAACCAATAGAGAAAATCATGCACTCAGCATACTTAGGTATCTAAATTTTTATTCTTTTAGAGATTCTTCTAGGAGAAACAATTATTTTATTATCCACAAGCACCTGGTAGGGGTTGATTTTAATTATGAAAATTAGTTACAAATTTTCTCTCTATAAAATATGCTGATTGCACAAAACAATAAACTCAAGGAAAGTATTTAGTGTCTTTTTTTTTCCAGCTGTAAAGGCCCAAAAGAGCTTACATGCTTGTATTGCATTCCAACAAACATGTCATTACATAGAATACTGATCTTGCCTTTGGCTGTTTTGCGTCATTACTTCCTCTGAAGTATAATTTCATTTTGACTGTATTTCTATTTCTAACTATTTCCCCTGTAGGAAGTGAAACTTAAACTATCTCTACTATAAGCATCTTTTCCTATTCTGTACAAGTAAAAGTAATTAAATTCCTAAGCACCCAACCTGAAATCTGACATATATACATGTGGAGATATATGTGTAACCTCCTTATATATTATTTAGTAATTATTCCATGTAATCATATCTACCTAACTTGTCCCATTATCACAATCAGAAAAAATTAAACACACAGAGAGATTAAATTTTTTAACTATTATATCATTTGTTATACATACATTATCACATATTTCCATATATCAATTCTACTATCCCTTTCTTATTTTATGGGGTATTTTTTATGCATTCAGGTACATTGCTGAAATTTCTATTCTCCCCTAAATATTTTATCATATATGTCTTTAACTAAAGTTCAATATTTGTCTATACTTTTCCCCTTTAGACATGAAGTTTACACATAAGGAAATTTATAAAGACCAAGTTACTATTTGATGAGTGTGACCAATAGAGTTCAAACTTGTCAAGATAAGGAAAATCAAATAATACCCCCAGAAAGCATGTACAGTTGACTCTGAACAGCAGGTGTTTGAACAGCACAGGTCCACTTACCTCTGGATTTTTTCCCCTACTATTCTTTGGTGAGCTCGAGTGTTGCAAGTATCCTTTTAAAACACTGTGTGACACTAATCATCTGTGACACTAATCCTCTCTGAGTGAGGAGTTCATCTTTTTAGTTTGGTGGGGTGAAGGGTGAGGGGCTATCAGTCACTGAAAAGATGAATTGCTCAGAGAGGATGAGTCTCTCTTAAGGTTTCAAGAAGGTCCTCACAACACTTGAGCTCATCATGCTAACACTGTACCTGCACAGTTCAAACCTGTGTTTTGCAAGGTTCAGCTGGCGGTTCTACATGGATTTTTAACTAACTGCAGGGGTGGTCAGCACCTCTATTGTCCAGAGTTAACAGCTATTTTTGTGTGTGAGGCAGTTTTTCCTCAGCATAATATTTTTGATAGTCTTCCATGTTGAAGATAGCAGTAGTTATTTTTATTGCTGAGTAGTATTACCGTGTAAGATTCAATAAAAAGAAAAACCCTCACAACTGGACCAATAAACAACATCATGACAAATGGAGGAATGATCAAAGTTGTCAAGGATTTAATTTTCCTTGGATATACAATCAATGCTTTTGGAACAAACAGTCATAAAAATCAAATGACATATTGCTCTGGGCAAATCAGCTACACAAGACCTCTTTGAAGTGCTGAAGAATGTGATGGTTAGGGACTATGTCTACTAGATACTCTTAGGTAAGGGTAGGGGCAGAACCCAAACTCTCAATTGGATTGTAGTCTGATGTCACGGTCTTTTTGTATATAACAGAGAGAGATCAAATTGATTCCAATTCTATTTGGCCCTTTGCTTTCTGCTGGAGCTGGGTCTTGCATCTCATTCCTCTTTCATCTCCTGCCAATCCCAGGAGTTGTCCGTGGACTATCAACTGTGAATTCACTAAGCAGTTTTTGGACTTCATTTTCCACCAGCTGTGCCACTGCTCTCTGCTTTGTCAGCCTGCTTTCTGTGCAACAGCTTCCACAAGTCAGGAGACTTGAATTGGACCAGATAACTGTTTCTCCCACTGTGTAAGTCATTTCCTGGGACTATCTCAGTTTATATAAAACACATACAAGTGGCAATGGTTTTGCTTCTCTAGAGAAGCCAACCTAACACAAGGATGTCACTTGTTTAAAAAATCATATTGTTAGGGACTTGTACAGCTCCTACCACAATCCATACCATCATCCATTGTGTCAAGCACATTTGTACATATGTTGCCATCATAATTTTCAAAACATTTTTTTCTTCTTGAGCGCTAGGTATCAGTTCATTTCATGAACTCGTGATGATCTATATAAAGCAAAATGTTCGTTTTACATTGACCACTGTCTCCCTTCACCCATTTTTCTTTTGTCATCCCCCTGGAAGGGGGTTATACATAAATCATTGTGATTGGTTCATCCATTCTCTCCCCACCTTCCCTTTCCCCTCCTGGTACCTCTACTCTCATTATTGGTTGTGAGGAGTTTAACTTTCCTGTATTCTCTGTTTTTTCAGCTCTTATCTGTACCAGTGTACATCCAATAGTCGCAAAGGATTTGTAAGTAAGAATTAGGATCATAACAGTGGGAGGAGAGTAAGCTTAAAAAAGTAGAATGTTTCCTCAGTGCTATACTGTGCCCTGAATGACTTGTCTTTTCTTTGTGACCCCTCTGTAAGGGGATGTACAATTGTCTACAGATGAACTTTAGGTATCTACTCAGTACTTCCTGTCATTTACATTGATATTATTTTTTGTTCTCGGTATTTGATGCCGGATACCTGATCCCATTGACAGCTTGTGATCACACAGGCAGATGTGTTTTTTCAATGTGGGCTTTGTTACTTCTCAGTTAGATGGCCAGTTGTTTATCCTCAAGTCTTTACCACTTGATGCTATACCACTTGATAGCCAGGAACTACTAGCTTTCTTCAAAACATTTGATTATGCACCTGTTTTGTCTTCAGGGATTGTGTCAGGCAGGTGAGCATTACAGAATGCAGGATTATTAGAGCGAAGTGTTCTTGCATTGAGGGAGTACTTGAGTAAAGGCCCAATGCCCACCTGCTATCTTAACACTTAACATATAAATATATGTACACAGGTATATTTCCCTATCATTATATAAAAATATATTTATATATGTACATGTTTGTATTTGACCTCTCTCACTGTCCTTATCCTCCTAGTTATTTTTTCTATTACCTTTTACATTTCTCTTGTCCCACTGTCAAGCTAAGTCTTTATTTGGCTTTCAGTAATTCCTCTTGGTTACATTGCCCTTGATCAACCCCACCCTCAGACATCCTATACTCTTTTTGCCATCAATTTTTAGATCTAACATTTATGATGGTAAGATTTTTATACTTTAGACATATTATCAGGAGAGACCAGTCCCTGATCCTTATTTTCAGTGTAGTGGAAGGTCAGCATATAAAGTAAAAGACCATCAAGGAGATAAATTGACATAGTTGCTGCAATAAAGGGCACAAATATAGCAATGATTGTGAGCGTGGCACAGGAATGAGAGTGTTTCCTTCTACATAGAGTGTCACTATGAATTGTAACTGACACAATAGTACCTAAAACATTACCATTGTTAAATATACCATAGTTTGTCCAAGTTCCTGTTGATAGGCAGAATTGGTTAGTGTTAGGCCAGGTCCACTAGAGAAAAAAATCCTGTGGCACTCATATATGTATAAGAAAGAGCTTTCCGCAGGTACTTAGGTGAATATATTTATATAGTGACATTGGGGAAATAGATATATGTGCATACACCTAAAGGGTTAACATCAAGACAGCAGATGGGCATTGGACCTCCACTCAAATACTTCCTCAATGCAAGAACACTTTGTTCTATTGAATTGCCATTCCATGATACCTTCCCACCATGATCACTGAAGACAAAAGTGTGCAAAAGCAAAAGTGGTGAAGAAAGCTGATGGTGCCAGGCTATGAAAGTAAACAAGGCCTCCTACTCCCACCAGAGGGCAGTCATGCCAAAAAAAAAAGTAAACAAGGAACCATCTAGCTCAGAAGCAACAAAACCTAAATGGAAGAAGCACACCAGCTTGGGTGACTATGAGGTGTCAAAGGGATCAGTAATCAGGCTTCAAGAACTAAAAATCATTTCATTGCCTGCCCACCTTCCTGACGAAAAATGTGTGCATAAGCACATGTGGTGAAGTAAGCTGATGATGCCTGGCTAGTAAAAGATGTAGGATCTGGAGTTTTAAAGGTTTGAAAGGACACAAGCAACAATCTAGCTCAGAAGCAACAAAGCCCATATGGAAGAAGCACGCCAGCCTGTGTAAGGATGAGGTGTTGAAGGGATTAGGTATCAGGTACCAAAGAACTAAAATTGTATCATTATAAATGAGGGGGAGGACAGACTGGGGACCCAAAGTCCATCAATAGGGAAAGGAATAGCTCCTTACAGAGGGGTTGCATGGAGGAGATGAGCCAGTCAGGGTTCAGTGTAGCAACAATTAAATATGCAACTTTTCTGTAGTCCTAGATATATCTTTCCACCCACTGTCATGATCCCAATTCTACTTTACAAATCCAGCTAGATCAGGGGATGTGTTCTGGAACTGGTAACAGGGGTAATTCAGGACAGATGATCCCTTCAGGACCATGGGTGAGATTGGTGCTGCCAGGAAGGTGGAGGAATCCTGAAGTAGAAAAGAGGAACCTATTGTAGGGATGTACATATGACCTCCCCTCTGGGGTATGGACAATGGGGAAGTGGGAGAAGGGACATATCCAACAGCGTACGATGACAAAATAATAATTTGTACATTGTTAAGCATTCATGGGAAGGGGGAGTGGGAATAAGGGGAAATATGGGGAGCTGGTACCTGGGGCGGTGGTGGAAGAAGGATGTTTTGAGAATGAGGAAGGCGACAAATGTGCAAATGTGGTCTGCATACAATTGACATACGTGTTGATCATGATTGGGGTTGTATGAGTCCCCAATAAAATGATTTATAAAAAAAAAAAGAAAACCAAAGGGTAGAAAACACATAGCACAGCTCAAGTTGAAAGAAATGAAAACCCCCAAGCCGCAACATAAAACACTGGGGGAGTCTATGTGCGAAATATTGATGTCATCACTCGACTCTCTTAACATTAATGTAACTCCGAGACTCAGAGTGGAATTATGAGCCAGAGTAGAACTGCCCTTGCAGATTTCTAAGATTGTACATCTTTATGAAATAGAAAACCTCACCCTTTTCTCAGGAAGTGGTGGGAGGTTTCAAAATACTGATCTCATGGTCAACAACCCAATGCATAGCCCATTACACCACTAGCCACCCTTCCGATTGGTGTTGAGCACACCAAAAGAGCATAGAATGCACCACATCAAAATGTGTGGTGACTATTCAGGCATATTAAACAATAACATATGATCAAGAAGTCATACAGGTAATGCTAAAAAAACAAAATTCCTGGGACTGGAGGAATGACAATTGAAATGTTTCAATATGCTCATGTAACACTGCAAGCGATCACTGTTAAATATAAGCTGTTTGGAAACCAACAAATTAGAAGAGATGTATATTTGTGCCCACAAAGAAAGATGAGTCAATAGAATGTGTAAATTATCAAAAAGTAATTTTTTTCTGAATACAATTTAGAAACAATTCCAGTGATTCACTGAATGTAACAAACCAGAATATCATGCCAGGTTCAGAAAAGAACTGGGATGGGTTGTTACTGCTGATGAATCTTGACTGAAAACAGAGATGACCAGCAAGATGTTTACTTGTGTTTTAATGACCTGTCAATTCACTTTGTGGGCTTCACTTTTGAATCATAATGAATTATGGATAGCATTGAGAAGAACAGCAGACTGAAAAGACCTGTAGATAAAGATGTAATTGTTTAGACAGAGTATTAAATCTTGCTATAATTCAGGTATACAAGTAGATTGGGAAAGGACCTTATAAAGTATAAGGACCCTAAACATGTATTCTTATGAAGAGTATACAGATTCCATTTCATAGAATTATCACCTAATGAAGCCAAATTAATAAAATAGCTTTCTGCTTAATAAAAAGAGAGCTTTCCAAAAAGAAGACAGTATATATCAAGGGAACATTTCATCTCTGTCCAACTGAAGTCCATTAGTCTGATACTGGTCTATCAGTCTCTTCAGACTCATGAAGGGACATGACAATGATGCAGAATGCAAGAATATCACTGGGCAGTGGTGGTAAATCCTGTGTATCCACTGGTGGTGGATGCATCTCCCAGACTCTGTCTGTGACCAGGATCCACCAGCAGGAAAGTGAGACAAAGAAAGAGGGGAAGACTCTCAGGACTCACCTAATGAGAAAGCCATATCCACAAGGAGTTACTATCAGGCTATAACTCAATTGACAGGCTCCTGCACCTTGCTATTTCCTCAAGTTGACATGAAATTATGCAACCATTATAGCTACCAATTTCATATAAAGCTGCCATGGAAACACTTATACTGGTATTGCTGTAAGACTATTTTCATTTCTCTTGGAATTGGCATTTTGGGTTCAAAGTTGTGTTGTTAGGTCCATCAACCTGTTTCCCATTGATCACAGCTTCATGCACAACAGAATGAAACATTGCCTGCTTCTGTGCCATGCTCATAATTGTCTCTATGTTTGAAACCTTTCTTGTCGCATTGAGGGTCTTCCTCCTTTCCCTGACTGTTTTACCAAGCACAGTGTAGTTTCCCAAGAATTTATCCCTCTGTATGACATGCTCCAAATACATGAATGTCCACAATTATGTTAAGAAATGTCAAAAGACAAACAACATTCTGAGAGAAAATATTTGTAACATCAAGGGTACATCACCCTAATATATAAGTAACTCTTAAGGGAAAAAGAAATTTGATATGATAGAAAAAGATATAGGCAGAAGGGGCATAAGTGGACAATTTACAAAGTAATTATGTGTTAAAGTGGCCTTTAAGTTTTATATATACATATGTGTGTATATGTAGATATACATACACACGTACATATCCACTGGAAAGGAAGTAGATTATAAAATTTTGTTATTAACTTCTAATTGTATTGCATTATGTGCAGAGTATATTGCAACATTTTCCACAATGTATTGTACCACGATTATAATATGCATAACTTGATTTCAGATTTATTGAGTTTATTTTTACATGTGTGATCTAATATATAGTTAATTTTTGTGGCTGTTATAGATGACTAGAGAAGAGATATATTTTCTATTATCATGATAAAGTTTGGTATATATTCATAAGATCTACTTTATTGATTTTATTGTATAGGGCCTCTATGCATACACTTATCTTTCTGTCCACTTGACCTCTCTCTGAGTGTAGTGTGCTCATTCTTTTACTATTGTGTTTATGAGTCTATTTTCTCACTGAAACTTTTATAGATTTTGCTGTATAACAGTGATGACTATATTACCTGAAATCTAGATGTTCATAGCTATTGTGTTTTAATTGTGGATTGTGACCTTTAACATGACAAAAGGTCCTTATTTTTGGTCTGAGTGTAATTTAAAGTTGTTTGATATCAGGAACACACTCCTGCTATTTTAGTCTTTCACTTTCCAGGTATACCTTTCCCCATCCTTTGGTTCTTTGTCTTTTAAAATCACATTTAGTTTGCCTCTTGTGTATAACAGATAGATGACTTTATTTTTGAATCAGTCTGAAATGCTTTTTTTCCTGACAGATGACATTTTTTATATGACTGATATGCTTGGCTTAAAGTATTAGATGCTATTTTATATAGCATTCACTATATTTTCTATACAATCTTTTTCTCAGTTAAAAAATGCTGGTAGTTATCTGCACACTAACATCTATTGACAGCCTCCTTTGCCTGTGAGAATAATTATTATATTTCTCCTTCCTTATTCTATCTCTTTAAGATATGGTGTTTCAATTTTGACAATGTATTCCATTTACAGTTGCTATGAAGGGCACAGGAAGCCATAGCTGGCCTCCTCTGGCTTTCCTAATGCTGCAAGGGAGGCAGCAGACATGCTGCCTAAGCGCAGTTTTCTGTACTTATTCCGACACTAACCGTTCCTCCCACACTAACTGCACCTATTTGTGTGTGCTTGTCAGGAACTATCCAGTCTATTCAGACCCATAGTGACTCTCTCACCAACAGGACAAAGTAGTGCACGGTCTTGGGCCAACCTTGCAGTGCTTCCCATGTTTGTGCTCATTGCCATAGCCATTGAGTCCCTCCATGTCCTAGAGGGTCTTCCTCTTTCTCTCTGCCCCTCCACTTTACTGAGCAGGATATCCTTTCCCAGGGACTGAGCTCTATTGTTCATATGTCCTAAGTATGCAAGGTGAAGCCTCTCCAACCTTGCCTTTATGGAGCACTCTGGCTGTCCTTTTTCCAAGGCAGATTGGTTGGTCCCTTTAGCAGTCCGTGGTGCTTTCAATATTCTTCTCCAGCACCCCAATCCAAATACATAGATTCTTCCTTGATCTTCCTTATTTAACATTCAACTTTCACATGCATGTGGCAATGGCTTAGATCAGGTGCACCTTAGTGCTCAAAGTAAGATCCTTGCTATTCCCAGTAAACACATGTGGGATTAATTGGAGGATGGAGAGATAAAAGGCTAGGGGAGCCTCGCCTTTCTTGTCTCTTATTCTTTGATGATCAGACCAGTGCGCGGCTGCCTTAGCTTGTTCTCTGCCTCAATTTGCAAACTACACTACCTGTGGGAAACCAGACCTGTGGACTGTGTCACTGTTGAGGGTTTGAGGGTCCATCAACACCTGCTTCGCTACACCACTGGAGTATACATAGCTTGAGCTGGGGACTTTTGGACCCTGTCATCTGGCTGACTGTAGGAGACCTGCCTTGCTGTTTGCTGCCTATAGTTGAACAGCCTGAATTGCTCGACAGAGGACTACCTGGCAGCCCTCAAGGCTTGAAGGACTGCCAGTATATTAGCTGTCTCACAGAAGTGAGCTGCACTGAGCCATTCATATTGCTCTATAGATTACTTAACTATTTCTTATGCTATATCTAAATAACATATAATAAATAATAAATAAATAACATAATAAATATATGTTATATTTAAATAAATAGATATATAATCATAAGTGTCCTGGTGTTGTTTCTCTAGAGAACTCTAACATAAATATTCTAAAGAGGTCTTGTACAGAAGATTTATCGAAAGCATCACATTTCTTGAAACGTGACTGCTGCTTCCATGAGCACAGATTGTGGATCCAAATGAGATGAGATCTTTGACAACTTCAAAGTTTTCTTCATTTATTAAGATAATACTTTTTTGGTCCAATTGTGAGGATTTTGGTCATCTTTGCATTGGATCATAATCTATACTGAAGGGTGCAATCCTTGACGCTTATCATCAAGTGCTTCAAATCATCCTCACTTTTAGCAAGGAGGGCTGTGTCATTTGCATACAGCCGGGTATTGATAAGCCTTCCTCCAAGTCTAATGCCGTATTCTTTTTCGAAAGTCCGCTGCTCTGATGAGTTGTTCCGCATAAAGATTTTAAAAGATGCAAGGAGAAAGCAGTTGCTCACAGCTTTTTAACAATGCAGTATTCCCTCATTCTGTTCCCACGGCTGCCTCTTGATCCATGTGTAAGTACATCAGGAGCACAGCGAAATGTTCTGGAATTCCCATGCTTCTCAAGCTTATCCATAGTTTGTTATGGTCCACACAGTCAAATACCTTTGCCTAGTCAGAAAAACATCAGCAACCTTTTTTTATGGTATTCTCTGCTTTGAGCCACGATCTCTCCGACATTAGCGATGATATACCTTGCTTCATGTTCCCTTCTGAATCCAGCCTGAATTGCTGACAGTTTACTGGCAGTATACTGCTGCTGCCCTCGTTGATGATCTGAAGCAAAATCTTCTTTGTGTGCATTATCTATGATACTGTATTGAACATGGAACATTCTGTTGGGTCACCTTTATTTGGAATGGGCACAAATATTTATCTATTCCAATCAGTTGGCCAAGGACCTGTCTTGGCAATTCCCGAGCACTTCATCAGTTTGTTGCAACATTTTACCTGGTATTTATGAATTCCTGGAACCTTGGCTAATGTGTTCAGTGCAGCTTCAACCTCTTCCTCCAGAACCAGTGGTTCTTGCGCATTGGCTACTTCCTGAAGTGGCGGATTGTTGACTCATTCTCGTTGGTGCACTATGACTCTCTATGCCTTCCATCTTCCATTGAAGCTTCCTCTCTCATTCCCATAGAATATTTCCGTGTTGCAATGTAAGGCTTGCATTTTTTCTAGAGTCCTTTCAGTTTCAGATATGCTGGGCATGTTCAGACCTTTGGGTTTTCCACGACTTGTTCTTTCCACATTTCATTATATTTATCTTTGTCTTTTTGAGCTGCCCTTTAAAATTTTATATTTAACTCTTTAATTTCACCCTTTCTTCATTTTTCTGAGCTGCTCTACAACAAAGAGCAAGTTTTGAAGTCTCTTTTGACATATTACTCATCTTTTCCCTTTTTCTGTCTTTTTAATGATTTTGTGCTATCTTTGTAAATGGTGGTCTTGATGTCTTCCCAAAATGTATCCAGTCTTTTGTCATTAGTGTTTACTGTGTCCAACCAGTTCTGGGGATATTCTTGAAAGTCAAGTGAGTTAGACTCAAGGTAGTATTTTGGCTCTCAAAGACTTGTTTCATGTTCTTTAGCTTTATCCTGAATTTATGTATGAACAATTGACATGGAACAATATATATGTTCCATTGTCAGTCCCTAGTCTGTTTCTAGCTGCTTTTCTTGAGCTTCTCTTTCATATCTGTCGCACAGATGTAGTCAATTTTATTTCTGTGTATTCCATCCAGAAAAGTCACCTTTTTGTATTGTTGAAATGTAAACAAATTCTGCCATTGATAATTCATTGCCAGGACGACCCAGAACTCACAGGCAATATTCTTCATTAAGGGGGTTTCTTCAGGGTGTTAACAGGTTATCAAAAGTCAAGAAAATGAAGTAGTAAGCATATAGCATCCCCTCTCCTCAGTCAGTAGCCAACATTCTCTTTCGTCCTTAGTCTTTCAGTCACATGGTCCCTTGGCCTCTGCCTCTGTGCACCAGGAAACCTGACTTTTGCTCAGTGTCACATGCCAATACCTCAGTACTTTTAATATTTCTCTGTCCCATAATATTCATGCCGCAGTCTCTGCTGTCTCTGGTTTGGCCTCCACCACTTTAGCCACAAATCTGGAAAGTGGTCCTGGGATTTTCTGTTTCAGAAATGCCTTACATACAGAGGAATGATTTTGAGGTGTGAATTTGGCTTTCAGTATCAAGGAAACAAAAGATGTGACTTGGTTTAAACATTTACTACACTAGATTCTTAATCCCACCTTAAACCTGTTCTCCAGTGGGCCTCTACTCAAATACTCCCTCAATGCAGGAACACTTTTTTTCTAATAACTCAGCATTCTGTTATGTTCACCTTCTGGACACAATCCCTGAAGACAAAATGGGAGCATAAGCATATGTGGTGAAGAAAGCTGATGGTGTCCATCTATAAAAAGATATAGAGTCTGGGGTCTTAAAGACTTGAAAATAGATAAGTGACCATGTAGCTAAGAAGCAACAAAGTCCACATGGAAAAAGCACACCAGCCTGGGTGATCATGAGGTATCAATGGGATCAGGCATCAAATACCCACAACAAAAAAATCATATCAATGTGAATGAGGGGAAACACTGAGTGCAGACCAAAGCCCATTTGTACAAAATTGTACAACCCCTTATGGAGGGGTCACAGGAAGAGAAAAGCCAATCTGGGTGCAGTATAGCACCATGGAAATATACAGCTTTTCCTCTACTTCTTTAACGCTTCCTTCCCCAACCATCATGAACCCAATTCTACCTTACAAATCTGGCTAGAAGAGAGCATGTGCACAGGTACAGGTAAGAACTGGAAACACAGGGACTCCAGGAAAGATAAATCCCTCAGGCACAATAAGGAGAGTACTGATACCAGGAGGGAAGGGAAAGATGGAACTGGTCACAGGTATCTACATATCACTCCCTCCCAGGGGGACAGACAACAGGAAAATGGGTGAGGGAGACGATGTAAAATATGAAAAAATAGTCATTTATAAATTATCAACGGTTCATGAGGGCAAGGGAGCTGGAAAATAATCTGATACCAAGGGCTCAAGTAGTAAGAAAATATTTTGAATATTTTGATGACAACATATGTACAAATGTGTTTTCCACAGTAGATGTATATATGAATTGTAGTGTGAGCTGTATGAGGCCCCCAATAAAATGATTTTTTAAAAAAAACAGCAAAAGGACCAGAAAACTCCCTCCAAAATAGGGTATAGTCAATGTTACAGAGCCATAAATTTTAATATAGCACATAAGGAGTTATGGTTAGAAGGGCCATATTAATTGACTACTACCCAATCATAAATAAATTTCCACAACCATCTCTTAAGTGGACAAATCTTGTTTTACACAGAGCTTGCTAGACTTCAAGCTGCACAACAGTCATTTGAAGGTCTTGTTAACACCCAGGTGTGGGCCAGAAGGTCAAATGTGGGACCTTAGATTCTGCTTTTCCAGCCAGTGCCTCAGTGACATTGAGCTGTGGGCTGCAGAAGCTGCGGGCTGCATGTTACGTTTGAGCAGTGAAATTTCAACAGTGAGGTTTTCTGTCAGATGGCATGAGTTTAGCAACCTTCACATTTAAAATTGTTTGGGCTTCTGATGAGCCGTTTGATTAGGTTTAATAACTTTGGTTCACATTTTTCTTTCACCTTCTCAACAATCTATTTTGGACATTTTAATGCTAATTACCATATTTTTACACAAAGTTTATGTACAATATATAATTTTTTTAGTCATGTTGTTGGGGGTTCATACCACTCTTATCACAATCCATACTCCCATCCATTATGTCAAGCACAATTGTACATTTGTTGTCCTCATAATTCTCAAAACATTTGCTCTCTACTTAAGCCCTTGGTATCAGTTCCTCATAACCCTCCCTCCCTCCCTCCCTCCTCTTCTCCCTCATGGAGCCCTGATAATTTATAAATTATCATTATTTTGTAATGTCTTACACTGCTCAACCTCTCCCTTCACCTAGTTTTATGTTCTCCATCCCCCAGGAAGGGAGTTATATGTAGATCCTTGTGATTGGTTCCCCAATTCTACCCCACCTTCCCTCCATCCTTCTGATATTTACACACTCACCCCTAGTCCTGAAGGATTCATCTGTCCGTAGTTCCCTTTGTTTCCAGTTTTATATGTGCCGATAAACATCCTCTTGTCTAGCAGTAAGGTAGAATTGGAATCATGATGGGGGGAGGGGGTGGAAGCACTTAAGAACTAGAGGAAAGCTGTTGTCTGCAGATAGGTTTTGGGTCCCTATTCCTCACTCCCCTTCATTCACAACATGATTTTGTTATTTGTTGCCCCAATACCTGATACCTTTGACATGTCATGATCACACAGGCTGTGCTTCTTCCACCTGGGCTATGTTGCTTCTGAGCTAGCTGGCTGGTAGTTTACCCTCAAGCCTTTAAGACTCCAGACACTATAACTTTTTTTTTCTGCCCCTCTCCCCCCACTATAGCTTTTGATAACCTGATACCATCAGCTTTCTTCATCACATTTGCTTATGCATTCATTTGTCTTAATAAATTGTGCCAGGAAGGTGAACATTATGGAATGCCAGTTTAGTAGAAAAAGTGTTTTATTAAAATTTTCTAAAAAATTTTTCTTTAAAAGCATTGAGGGAGTACTTGCATGGAGGTTCAAGGTCTCTCTGCTACCATAATACTAAAACTATAAATATATGCACATAGATCAATTTCCCCATCATACATAAATATATTTACATATATACATGCCTGTATTTAGGCCTCTGAATGCCCAATATATAATTTTGTTACAAAGTATGAAACCCCTTATACATTAGTTTCCTATGTGTGCTATGCACATTATGTGTGTACATGTTACTTGAATGTTCAATATGTAAAAGAACAGAAGTGATGGTTGCAGTGTTGGGGTTTGACTTTTTTTAAAATTGTTTATCAGGATTCCATCAGCATCAGAGGATGGGGAGGGAGGGAAAAAAGAGGAGCTAATATTAAGGACTCAAGCAGAAAGAAAATGTTTTGAAAATGATGATGGCAAATTTGTACAAATGTGTGATATAATTGATGTATTGATTGCTATAAACACTGTAGGGATCCTGATAAAATGATTTATTAATTAGAAAAAATTAAAAATTTGTAGTGTAGTCATATTATTAAGATGCATAATAGAGTTGGTGATTTTGTGCCAATATTTTCTCATATTGAATGAGCTGTCTTAAGATGTAGATTCCTAATTTTTTAAAAATAGATTCAGGTTTAGTTTAATATTGGAGATTTTTGTTTTTTATTTTTGATATTTTGTTTTGAATATTATGTTTCACATTTAAAGCTGATAATTGTATATTTTTTGATCTCCAGGGACTCTAGTTACTTTTTGGGTCTTTTATGTCTGTCTCTTCCTCTCTGGGTCCATTTTTTTTTAATTCATTTTATTGGGGACTCATACAGCACTCATCATAATGTATACATACATACATACATACATACATACGTTGTGTCAGTAGTTACATCTTTTCTGGGATGGGGTGGGGTTCTTTTTTTTTTTAAAATTCACTTTATTGGGGACTCATACAGCACTCATCATAATGTATACATACATACATACA
>PVJH01013348.1:0-60835 GCA_004026705.1 Nesogale talazaci | reverse complement strand
TTTCCCAAGCCTATAGGGTCATGATAGATTTGTGAGGTGTTATAGCCATCTAGTGCTGCTATAACCTAAATATCACAAGTAGGATGGCTTTTGATATTTGAAGACATATTGAAAACAAGAAGTCTAAATTCCGGTCATCAGATCTAAGGGAGACCTATCTCTGTTTGGGGTAAGGTCCATACGTCCTTTCAGCATCTGTGGGACTGGCATTTCTTGGAGAGCTATGTTGGTCTCAGTATCCATCTTCCCCTGAGTCTAGAAGCTTCTCAGCACAGGGATCACAGGTCCATTTCTAATTCTTCTTATATAGAGAAAGCAGCTCACTCTTGCTTTACTCATGTTTCCTTTAATCTCTTGTAAGATGAAAGGCAATGTAGAATAGGCTGCAGGGAAGCCTGCCTTAGATAAAATCAGAGTTATGGTCAAATGGAGGATATTACGTTGCTGAAGTTGTTGCTCTTAGGCCCAGTAGATTCCAACTCATAGTGACCCTATGTACCACAAAAGGAAACATGAAAGAAAGTCTGTGTCATTCTCACAATTTTTCTACGCGGGAGCCCATTGCCAGAGTCACTGTGTCAATCCATCTCCTTGATAGTCTTCCAATTTTTGATGTATACCCTACTTACCAAGCATGATATCTGTTTCCAGGGACTGAGCTCTCCAAAGCATGAGCTAAAGCTTTCTGGCAGTCCTTCTTCCAAGACAGATTTGACTGCTCTTCTGAAAGTTGATGGCACTTTCAATATTCCTGGCCAATAACAAATTCAAATGCATGGATTCTTCTTCGGTCTTTCTTGTTCATTGTCTAACGTTCACATGCATCTGGGAGGGTCAAAGGTATTATGTCTTGAGTCAAGGACACAGTCTCCAAAGGGACAGCCTTACTTTTCAACACTTTAAAGAGATCTCATTCAAAATATATGCCCAATGCACTATGTCATTTGATGTCTTAACTGTTACTTCTGTGAGCACTGGTTATGGATGCACAGAGATTAATGAGTGCACACTAATCATTTTATTACACATATACCATTCATAGGCCAGTATATAATGTAGAGAATATACTCAGTAAAGGTGATCTGCTGCGATTGGTCAATCTGCTGTAAGGAAATTAAGATGAAATACATCATCCTTCAAGGATTTCATTTTGCTTGATTCTATCATCAATGCTCATGGAAGTTTCATTCCCTGCAATCAAGTCAATGCTAACTCATGGCGACCTTAGACAACAGGGTGGAACTGCCCCCTGTGAGTTTTCAGACTTTAATCATTTGCAGAAATGGAAACTCCTATCTTCCTCCTGAGAAGTGGCTGGTGATTTTTAACTTTGGACTTGAGGATTGAAGCCTAGTGCAGAACCATTCCAACACCAGGGATCCTTTTCATGGAAGTAAGAATTGAGAAATAAAACAATCATTGCATCATTGCAATGCTGTCAAAGTACATCATTACATGATGGCCCAGCACAGTTCACATGTATGCCTGTTGACGGCAAAATTCAGTCCTTGACATGAGTCACTTCTCGAGTGAATTTTGAGAAGCAAATTTGGATGGACTTACTCTGGGTCCAGCTTCACAGATAACCCCTTCTCTGGCAGCTTTATAGGGAGAAGGAGGCAGGGTGGGAAAGGAGTCCTAACTACATCCAAGTTCTTTTCTAGTCTAATGTTTAAAGAAGCCCGTTTGGAACTGGCTTGTTGGAAGGAGTCTGCTGTTGATTACATGGTGAAACCAAGCGGAGAGCTGCAAACAAGTTCACCCAATTAGGTTCATAAAATGAGATTGAAAGAGAGATAAGAAGCTGTGATCTCAAAACCACCAAGCTAAAATTAGGCACTGTGCCCAAATTTGAGATCCATTCCCTAAACAGGCCAAAGTCTTTAACAGGCAAACAAAAAAATCCTTTTATCTGGCACTGTGAAAGGACATGAGATTCTAGGTTTCTAGACTCTGTTATCAGCTAACTGTGCGTTCTTGGGCAAGATGCTTGACCTCTCTGAGGTACAGTTTGGGGATCTGAGAAATGAAAGAGCTTAACCCAGAGGTAAATGAGTTCTGACTGCCTAGATTTGAACACCAGCTTTTTATTGGCTGGGTAACATTGGACAAGTTAGTTAGCCCGTCTGTACCACAGTTTCCTGACTTGTGGACTAAGAATAACTACTTTTACTGCAGAGGGTTTTTGTAAGGACTAAAATGAGAAATAATACAGGTTAGGGGCCTACAATGTAGTTGGCATTCAAAAAGTTTGTAGACAAAATGGAATTAAAAAACAAAGAAAATTGTTTTCACAGACTTTTTGAATTCTTAGCAGCAGCAACTGCTGCAGCTGCTGCTGCTAGGAAAGGCTCAGATAACAACCCATTTAAACTAGCAAGCCCAGGAAGGACAAAGCAGTTATCTGATCTGACCTTGCAAATAACTCCCAATGACTTAGCCTCAGCATTGATTCACCTGTCTAGGGATTCAGGAACTCTGGCCCCTATCACTATGAGCAACCAGTTTTACCTGCTCCTTTAATAACAATATCCTATAGATACAGAAGCTAAACTCCAGATTTCCAAACCAAATTTGGCAGATGCCACTCCTGCCCTGGTCTAGCTGCCCTTCAAAGGTTTGTTCTAGACTCTTCAAGTAGATGAAGTCTTATTTCTAATCTGGCTTATTGCAATTCACCTGCTGAGTAACCTTGACTAAGTCATCTGATTTCTTGGTCAACTGCTCTTTCTTACTTGATCCTAGGGAAGAACATGTCAAAATATAATAGCAAAATAAAATAATACCATTTATTGAACAACTATGTGCCAGGGTACTTATAATCATTTCTATTGTGTAATCATATCGTCTCAATAAACTTCAAACCAATCCTAATAGTAACACATTATATCACCTCCTCTCTGTCTGGGCTCATTCTCTTTGTGGTGGTTGCTATGACTAGACATGACTAGATACTCAGGACCATGCCTTTAACCTGAACTTCTCCCTTGAATTTCATACATTTTCCTATTCTGTATTTCACTTAAATGTCTCATAGGTCCATCAAACTTAGCAACTCACAAATCTTCTTTTCAGTTTTACCTCTCTTAAACCTACTATTCTCTCTAGATTTCCTTAAGTTAATAAATAATTCCACTTCTTGCCAGCTGCTCAGGTCCCAAATGTTGGTATCAATTTCAGATCTTCTCTTCTTACACTCTTCTCCTAGTCCGTAAACAAACTTTTTTTTAACTCTGCCTTCAAAATATCACCAGATCAAGCCTCCCCAATTCTACCTCTAGTATACCAGCCTGCCTGAACCATCACTATTGACTCTTGACTTGTTTCCCTTTCTCCACCTATCCTTCCCGTGTCCTCATCCCCACTTTCATCTACTTCCCACCTGCTCCCAAAGCAATCACTTCAAAAGTAAGTCAGGACACAACACTCCTCTGTTCCAAATTCTCCAGTGACTGTCCATCACTGGTGGAATCAATCCCAGTTGTAACCATTTTTGGGGAGTAGACCATCACCAACTTGTGCAGGATCCAGCACAAGACCATCAAATGATGGTCCACATACCATATCCTAAATTGTTTAACATTTCAAATCAAGATAACAATGTGTTTTTAAAAAGTAGATTTTGTTTTCATACTTGATAAACATATGAAATGGCAAAATCTAAAATGATGTATATATCCATGACTCTTAGAAAACAAAAAGTTTAACTTTATGGTTTTTAAAAACCTGAAAGTTAGATAAACATTAGAATGCTTTCAATTATGACTATGCAGGTTTTAGCTGTTTTTGCATTAGCAATGTTTGGAAAATTTTTTAAACACATAGATAATTCATGAATTATTTATACGCTTATCCCATAAAAATTATTTTTATCTTAATTTAGAAAATTACTAATTATCCTGTCATACCTGAGAGTTTCATATAATTGGTGTCTGATGCCAGTACGGTTCTAGAGGATTAAAAGAGTAATCTTATCTAAATTATACTATATTTACACTATGATTATTTTTATGCTGCTAAATGTAATTTTTACCCTAATAAAGATTATATTCTAAAGTCTAAGTCAAAAGTGATGATATAAGCATCAATAGTTTCATAGAAGTATTTATACAAAGCACAAATTTATTTCTTAAAATGCTTACTAAGTTTTATTTTTATTAAAATGATCTAATTGCAATTCTAGTCTCAAAGTTCATCTAATTGATAATGTGGGCTCAGTATCAAACTTCACACTTTATCACAACTTCTAGATAAACATAAACATGTAAAAATATGAATTTTTACTCTCATCTGACCCTCATCAGATACCATATACAACCACAGTCATGAGTTTCTTTAAAGGATGTATTGGAATGTGAAAAGAGGCTGAAAAACAGATGCTTGACACGACTAGGATAGAAAGAAACACTTTATATGCAAAGTCATCGATATCTGTGATTAAAGATTTCTCAAATTAGTTTATCTTTTCTTTAACTAGTAAGCCCTTATGGTGTACAGGTTATGTGTTGGCCTGTAATCTGCAAGGTCAGCAGTTCAAATCCAAAAACTTCTGTGAGGGAGAAAGACAGGACTTTCTACTACTATTAAGTTATAGTCTCAAAAGCCAACAAGGCTATGGGGCCACTTTGAGCCAGCTTTGAGTTTGGAGTTTGGGGATTCTGTAACTAAACACGTCTTTCACTCAATCCCTTGCTATTCTCTAAAGCACTATCAGTTTCCAATGGCTGCAGAAGCACATTTCTCAAAGCTGAACATTTCGATGCAGTGGCCTTTTGTTTTAAGGACACAAGGATGTGAGAAGTCTTACGCAGAGGCCTAAACAATGTTGGTTACAAGAATGGATACTTAGGGTAATAATTAGCTCTGCATTAACTGTGAACCCTGAATCAAGTAACAGAGCTATGAGTGCTAATAAATATATGCTTTCTGTGACTGTGGTAGGACTCTCTATAAAGTTAGTTGTAAAGGCAATACAACTTATGAGATCTTTTACGAGCTCAGGCCTGGTTCTCTATCCCTCTCTATACCTTGTCAACTTAGTGAGATTTGCCTTTTTTCAATCCTTTCATAACAAACATGACTATCTCATGCTTCATGTCTTATTGAGCAGAGGCTCAAATATTATCTTATTAAATATTTATTATCTTATTAAATAAATATTATCTTATTTGGTGTGCCCTGGCTATATCATTTAAAACAGTACTTCTCGGTGAGGAGGACTTGAAGCACTTGCTGATGAAGATCAAGGATTTCAGACTACAGTGTGGATTACAAACCAATGGAAGGCAGACCAAAATTCTCACAGCTGGACCAAGAGGTAACATCGTGATAAATGGAGAAAATGTCGAAGTTGTCGAGGATTTTGTCCCACTTGGATCCACAATCAATGCTCATGAAAGCAGCAGTCAAGAGACTGCAAGACCACTTGACAGTATTAAAGAGCAAGGATGTTACTTTTGGAATTAAGGTGCAACTGACCCAACCCATGGCATTCTCCATTGCATCACACACATGAGAAAGTTGAACATTGAATAAGGAAAACCGAAGAAGAATCAATGCATTTGAATTGTGGTGCTGGAGAAGAATACTGACACTGATCAAAGGACAAAGCAACCTACATTGGAAGAAGTGAGGCCAGAGTGCTCACTGGAGGCAAGAATGGCAGTTCTTCATCTTACAGACTTTGAATGTGCTGTCAGAAAAGTCCCGAGTGAAGGATGTCCTGAGTGGTAAAATAGAGGAAGGTGGGGGAAGAGGAAGGCCCTTGATAAGAAGGATTGGCGCAGTGATGGCATCGACGGGCTCAGGCAAAAGAACGACTGTGAGGATGGTTCAGGACCGGGCGGTGTTCATTCTGTTGTACATAGGGATGCTATGGATTGGAGCCTGCTCAAGGGCACCTGACAATAACAATCCTCTCGCTAAGAATCCTTGGTGGTGCTGTGAGTTAGGTTTTTGAGAAGCTAGCCAATGGGAAAAAATTGAGAGTGTTCGTTCCCATAAAATGTTACAGTCTCGGAAACACTATACTGAGCTGCCTTGTGTCAGAATCAGCTCAATGCAGCGGGTTTTGTAGCTTGGGTAGATGGTATACCTCACAATTTGCTTTCTTTATTTTAGTACAGTGGAGAACAAAAGAGAAGCAAAAGTTTGATGCTGTCCCAAAAGCTATGGAGTTCAATAGAATATTGATCTTCTTTCATGTGGAGATATATCTGGACATAATCCATTTCCATTTGTTTCTGCACTTGCTGTACATGAACCTTGTACCATGTGCCTCTCTATCGACTAGGTGCTAGGCAAACATGAATGAATGTTTTACAAAATAAATTGAATGGCAGCAAATCAGACAAATCTGAGCTCTGAGGGGAATAAGAGGTAACCTTATAGGCTTTAAAAATCCCATTAGAAAAGAACATGTGGGCTGAGCCCCAGTGGCTAAGTGGTTGTGTGCAAGACTGTGGCACACTTGGTTGGCAGTTCAAATCCAGCAGCAGCTCTCCAGGAGCAAGGCTGAGCCTCTGACTCCATCAGAGGGCAGTGATGTCCCCCCCAAAAAAAGAAAAGAATGTGCTCTGAGAACTCCATGAGACTATCACTGTTGGACACTTTTTAGACCTATTCCCTGAGGTCATCATTTAGTTAAATTGCAGAGTGCCACATGAGGATATTATGCATAAGATCAGTATTTTGCTTTAAAATAATTAAGAGGCCCAAAGTTCAATAATTATTCTAAAGCAAAGATGAGTAGATCAGGGGACAGGGAAACTCAAGTACTAAAAATGGAACAAACAGACCACAAAGAGAATGCTGACATATTGTGGTAAATTTCAATGTTCAGCTGGGTTCACTTGAGAAGTAAACCCAGTACAGCTTATACCATACATATTTGTACAGAGAGGTTTATACCATATATATGGTTCATGCAGTAGTAGAGGTAGGTTACTGTCAAGTTCGTCAGATGTTAGACTAGAACAGTGGTTCTAGACCCTTTAATATAATACCCCAACCATAAAATTATCTTCTTTGCTACTGCATAGCTGTAATTTTGCTACTTTTATGAATCATAATGTAAATATATCATATACAGGATGCACTTTCATTCCTAAAAATTAAACACAATTAAAGCATAGTGATCAATCACAAAAACAATGTAATTACATAGTGTAAAATATTTATTTCTAGTTACAAATAAGTGAAATTTTGTCTTGAAGCATGGTTTAGCATGGGTAACAGTCTTCACACCAGGTATTCATATGTCGGAGTATCGGCATGTGGAAAGACATATATGTTTTCTGATGGCCTTAAGTGACCCCTGTGAAAGGGTCATTCAACCCTCAAAGGGTCATGACCCTCACACTGAGAACCGCTGGACTAGAGACTTCTCACACAGCTGGAGGGCAGAAGGTAAGAATCTTTTTTCTGCCAAGTTTTCATTATCTGAATATTTATAAAATCATTTGAGGGTCTTTCAAAATAATCACCTTAAACTTTAGCCTGGCATATTCCGTCAAACATTTAATTACACCACCACCATCACCACCACCACCACCACCACCCCCGCAATGGGATGGCTGAAACTGCTTCTCTTTAGTGAAGAATATGATGTTAGATTATCTTGATAATTTCAGGGGCTCTTTATGGCCCATGAGCTAGGCATTTCCCACCCCTGCCTTAGGGGTTGATGAACCCAAGAACAATAGTTCACACAGCAGGTTTCTGGTTGTAGAGGCAAATGAATCCATGGTTAGCAGGTAGGCTGCTGATAACTCCCAGGGTCAATAGGCAATGTGGTAGTTCTGTGGCTCAAGTCCTTGGAAATGGGGGCGGGGGGGGGAGGGTCAGAAGATGAGCAGAATTTATATCCAGTAACAAACAAGGCAGTTTGGGAAAGTATCCACATATATTGGAAACAGGCCATCACCCCTGAAAAATTCCATTTCAGTCCATTGGCTGCTCATAGTATATGTTAGTATGGAGGCGATTTCATTATATCAAATCTCTTGGAGGCTAGCTATATCTTAACTGACAGAACACTGAGAATTTTGGCTCAGTCAAGTTGACACACAAGCTTAATCATCTGTCACTAATATCATTAAACTACTCATAGAAATTGGCAAATGGAAGCTTAATTGCTGTGTAAATTTTTACCAAAATGGTAACAAGTGGTTTCTAAAAATTACTAACATAAAGAAAAAGAAAGAGAATGTGTCTGGCATTCTTTGTTTATTTTCCAGAATATAAGAATATTTTGTAATTAGGGAAGAGTCTTCATCCAGTTCCAGGTCCTCTGTCAGTGGGGCCCTTCCTTGTTACCTACTCTCCTGATGAGAAAAATGAGAGTAGTCAAAAAGGCTGGTTTCGATATTGGCTTTCATACAGAAGTCCTATGTTCCTGGGAAAAGATTACTTAATGTCTGTGAACCACATTTTCCTCCATTACCGAATGCATAAGATAATCATTCCTTCACAGAATTTCCCTGGAAAGTAAATAAGATATGATAGTAAAAATCTAGCATATTTGAAACCCTGAAATCATTCGTTCCTTTCCCTGCCTCTTTGTTCTTAATAGCTTGTTGCTTTGTTGTAAAGAAAGAATGCGGGCTTGTAGACTAATTTTCCCCCATCTTAAATGATTGCTTTACTGATTTAGCTTTCTTTTCTGAGGTGCTTCTTACCACATAGCTTCCCTTTACAAGGTCACAACTTCCCTGAGCTCTTTCCCAAGACATCCTCACACACCTAGGTCGCTCCCATTTGCTTCTGTCTTTCTACTCAGTTGAAAACTCCGTCACTTCCTCAGTGCAAGAATCCACACCAAGTGACTTGCACCTATTTAAACTCATGTTGCAAAATAATGATAATGGGGGAACCCCTGCTTTCCTCGGCAATAAGCTAGCTCTCTTGTTGGACTAAATGGCTTGGCCATCACACTTATAGTTTACTCATTTGGGAAGAGGATTATTGCTGCATAAGACTGTGCGACATGGTATTATCATTTCATTATGTTGCATAAAAAGAGAAAAAGCACACTTTCAAGCACTGCTCCCTAGTATCACCTAAGTTCTTCAGGTGCCTGCCTTTTGTTGAAAGCTGACTCGCCTAGCACATTTCCTGGGCTCTAATATCATTGAAAGTACGTGGGCCTTCTTTTTGGCACACTCTCCCTTTGCCAGGCTCTTCTCCTCCAAGGAATAGTTTGGTATCTAACACACTATTTTAGATCGCCCAGAAAGAAAAAAATGTGACAGGCTTTATGGCAATAGATCCTTCCCAAAGCATCATGGGCCCCATGTATTTATATCAGGCACTTGATGTAAGTGTATTCCTCATCTACTACATGATTGTTTAAAGGGGACACTGTGGGAAATTGTCTACCCAAACTGTCTGTTAAAAAGCTCCCTTCCTTACAATGTTTTCGTTTGTTTGTTTGTTTTTGTTTTTAGTGGGCATCACTGCCTCTGGTGATCCTGGCCGCTACCCAGTGCGGCTCCTGAGAGCCACCAGCTGGATTTGAACCGCCAAGCTCGCGGGCTGCAGTCCCGCACTCAACCACTTACACTACCAGAGCTCAGCCCCCTTACAATGTTTAAATATGAGTTCAGGTATTTTGCCTCTTACAATTATTCAGAGAGAATATCTGGGGCATAATGAAGTCCATGGGAATGTAAATGGAATTAGTTTTGTTTAATAGTTGTATTGGCATATAATTCATATATCATACAATTTAATAGATTAATCAATTAGGAAGAGTTGTACAATCGTTGCCACAATTAATTTTGGAACATTTCTTCCTTTTTTCCCCAACAGTTTTATTGGTGCATGATTTTTATATCATACCATGGAATAGTTCAGTCTTTCAATCATATCAAAGGGAATTATACAATTACCTCTACATCAATCTTAGAGGATTCCCTAACCCATTCCCACCCCATGGTTAAGTCCCCTTTAAAATGAGCTCTTAGAAAATACATGGAGTCACACCTACCCTATTTTGGCTTCCAAAGCTGCTTGCCACAAAGAACAGGTCAAATATATCTCAGCTTTCCATCTTTTTTAACTCTATCATAACACATATTCTGTTCTGTTCCTTACAGGGCATGTGAATGAGTCTCACAATGCATTACAATGGACACACAGAACTCACAATGATGGGGTTTATTGAGGGAGTTAGCAAGTTGAAATTCTGACTCTTGGTTCAGCTGATGTTGCTCCCCTGTTTTCAAAGATAGCATTTGCATCAATGAGAGTTCGATGTATCTTCCTCCACTTTCTTACCCAGACCCACCAGAAAAATGAAGGCCATTGGGTGGAAGTAACAAGGTTAAGGCTAGAAGAGCCATATTGAATAATTCATTGCAAGTAGATTTGCCTTATTGAGTTTATAAATGTGAGTGTTCTCACAAATCATACTCTAAATTGTTCATTGTTATCTCTTTCATTTTTATATAGACTTGAAAATCTTAAAAGATTATTATCTCAACCAAAACAAGTTATATTATCTAGAACAGAACCGGTTTTGTTATATTTTAACACTAATTAATTTATCAAGATTTAACTTATCAATGGACAAGGGAAGTAATTCCAATGGGGAAGGGAAGGTGAGAAGATATATACTCAGCTCCATGAGATTCCCCTAGTAAAATAAAACTGAGTTATGTCCCCCATGAGACAGCTGGTAAGACAAGACCTCGTAACATGAATAAACTTTGTAAGTGAGAGAAATTAATATGGGTTAAAATATGAGATCATGAAAAGCTGTTTGAAGAATGGGTTAGGAAGTGGATTGAAATACAAAAAAAAAATCAGAATACTGAAATGAGGGAAGTTGAAGCATGTAGAATGACCATGAAAATGTATGCCACAACTTCCTATGTGCCTTGAGCCCTCACACCACTCTTCAAACAAGTGACAGTGATAGTTCTAAAATATAGATATTATCTTCTTTTACCCTACTAAAACTCTTCCCTGTCATCTGGTAAAGCACTAGACTCACTCACTCATCTATGCCAGCAAATTTGAAAGACAACTACTTGGCCAACTGACTGGAAGATCCACATTTGTATCCATTCCAAAGAAAAGTGACCCAGCAAAATATGAAATTATAGAACAATACTATTGATATCACATGCAAGTAAAATTTTCTTAAATATCATCCAAAAAGAGTTGTAGTAGTACATTGACAGGTAGCCGCCAGCAGTTCAGTTCTGGGATTCAGAAGATGGGAAACAATGGATATCATTTCTGACATCAGAAGGACCTGACTGAAAGCAGAAAATGATGTTTACTTGTGTTTCATTGACTATGCAAAAGAATTAGACTGTGTGGATCATAACAAACTATGAATAATCGAAAAAGATGAGAATTCCAGAACACTTTATTGTGCTCATATGAAATCTTTACATGAAGCAAGGGGTAGTTGTATGGACAAAACAAGAAAGTACTTTATGGTTTAAAATAGAAAAGGGTGTGCATCAAGTTAGTGTCCTCTCATTATACTTATTCAATCTGTATATTGAGAAAATAATCAGAGAACTGGGTTATATGAAGAAGAATGCAATATATAGATTGGAGGAAGGCTTATTAATAGCATCTAATACACAGATGAAACAATCTTGCTTACTAAAAGTTAGAAAGAAATGAAGCACTTGCTGATAAAGAGTAAGGATTGTACCTGTCAGTGTGGATTACAAATCAATGTAAAGAAAACCAAAATCCTCACAACTGGATCGATAGGTAATGGCATAATTGAAGAAAAACTGATTGAAGTCAAAGATTTCATTTGCCTGGATTCTCAATTAATGCTAATGAAAGCAATAGTCAAGAGATGAAATGATGCATTGCATTAGGTAAAAATACAAAAGCAGAAGACTTCTTTAAAGTGTTGCAAAACAAGCATGTTATTTTGAAGACTTAAGGTAACCCTGACCCAAGTTATGATATTTTCAACTACTTCCTCTGTCTACAAAAGTTGGGCATTGAGTAAGGAACACTGAAGAAAAATTGATGCATTTGAACTATGATGTTGTGAAGAATGTTGAAAGGACCATGGATTGCCAAAAGAACAAAGTGATTAGTCTTGGAATAAGTACAGGCAGAATGTTCCTAAGAGGCAGGGATGGTGAGGCCTGGTCTCAAGAATTTTGGACATGTTTTCAGGAGAAACCAATCCCTAGAGAAGGTCATCATGGTAAAATAGAGGGGCAGTGAAAAAGGATGGTTCTCAAAGAGATGGACTGACACAGTGGTTGCAGCAATGGGCTCAAACGTAAGAACAATTGCAAAGATAGCATAAAATAAGGCAGCTTTTTACTCTGTTGCCCAGAGGGATGGCATTGGAGACTGCTATGATACAGAAGTAACTCAACAGCACCTGACAACAATATAACAACCTCTTCTCATGGTGTTTACAATACAGCCCAAATCTTTAGTCATACATGCCTAGCACCCCCGTCTCTAATTTCTCCTTTCACTGCTTTCTCTTCAAATGATCCCCCTATCCACAGATACCAGAAAGCACTAATATTTTCATAGTAGTTCTCTCTGGGCAATTTCTGTTTTGTTTTATTTCTTTCTTGTCTCTTCGAATCTAAATTTTCTACCATGTACTATCATTCTATTTTTATTAATAGCAAGAAGCAAAAGCCTTGAACTTTGTTAATAAGGCAGAAGACTTAAAACAGGACAGATAGTTTTAGGGCTCCTGAAGACACATATTGATCACTGTGGTAATAAAATGACCAATAATAACATAAGTCAAATATCCTGAGAGAATTCCAAATTATGTTAAGTGAGGCAAAACTGAAGGAAAAGAAAATTTAACAATGAATACTCAAAAAAAAATCCATCAGGACGGGAAGTATGGAAAGAGATCAATGGGTTACTAGGGATCAAGATTGAAGTGTATTTTTTCATTTCTTATGGTGGTTATGCTTTGTTAGATTTTGGTTGGTTGGCTTGTCCTGGCTTGGCTTGGGTTGACTTGATTGGGTTGGTTCATTTAGAAGTATTTTTGTTGGTTGAGTTGAATTGCATTGGTTTCATTGGGTTTAGTGGGTTGGCCTAGGTTGGATTGGCTTACTGGATTGGTTTTCTTTGAGTTCCTTTGGTTTTCTTTGATTTTGTCTTCTAGCCTGGAAATATTTAAACATAATTTCAAGTTAGGCTTGACATTCACCAGGAGCACTGCTTCTGCCTGTCAATAACCATACCTTGTTTCTTAATTATAATTTTAGCAATGATTTTTTGAATCATTTTATTGGGGACTTAGACAACTCTTAGCACAATCCATCCATACATCCACTGTATGCAAAGCACATTTGTACTTTGAAGCCATCAATATTCTCAAAACATTTTATTTCCACTTAAGCCCCTGGTATTGGCTCCTCCTTTGTCTACCCACTCCATGCATCCCCCTCCCTCATGGACCCTTGATAGTTTATAAACTATCATAATTTTCTTGTCAAACATTGTCCAATGTCTTCTTTCATCCACTTCCCCGTTGTCCATACCCCAGGGAGGAGGTTATATGCAGATCTTTATAATCGGTTCCACCTTTTTACTATACCCTCCCTTCATCTTCCCAGAGTCACCAGTCTCTCCACGGGTCCTAAAGCAATGATTTTTGAAAGTTGAAAAATTAGATCAATTTTTTCCATTTGGAAAGATACCATTTAAAAACATAACTTTCAATAGAGTAACATACCATGAGATATGTTTAGAAAATGGTCATTGATTAAAGGTTAAAGTCTCACCTACGACCAGCCTGCTCGCTCGCTCTCTCTCTCTCTCTCTCTCTCTCTCTCCCTCCCCCCCCTCTTTTGAACCCTCACCCTAATTCCTTTCAGCCACTAGATTATATTGATGCTAACCTGCAAAAGTGGTTCCCAATGACCCTTGGAGACCTTTCAGTCCAGTTGACATGATTCAATGAGTTAGGGGCTTGATAAATATATATTTTTCAAATATAAAGCATGTCCCAGTGGTACTTAGAGTCAGTAAGGGTTATTTAATTACATCATAAAGAGGCTAGCAAAATCAATACCTGTTATCTTAAAGCTATATGAAGACTGTAAAAGTTAGATTATTTAAATATCACACTTTGAGAGGAAAATAAAACCATCAGAGACCAAGTTTTTGTCCAGTGTTTCCCATAAATTGATGGTTAAGCCAGGGTTGAGACCTCCAGGCAGCTGCTCTGCCTATAGGCAATCCTTCTGAAAACATGATTAGTCAGATAAGGTAGAGAAAACTCTTGCCAAACCCTCTGAAATCCTGGACTCTCTGGGCGAAATGGTCCTGGGGGAGATTTTTTATTATTGTGATTATTATTACTATTATTAATAATTTCTTTAGTGTGCCTTGATAATAATAACAATAATATATCTCTAAGCAGAATATAGTTTTCCATCATTACTGGAATCAGGCACACTACATTGCCTCAAGTATATGTGTCAATACACCCAGTCACTGCCCTAGATGGTGGTGTCTCAACACCATTGAGACCTATATCCTCAGGTGTTGCTTTTTTAGCAATCTATTGGGCAGCATTGGCTATTTCTGTATGTGTGTCTTGTTAGCTTATTTTCTGAAGCTTTGGAGCCATGGGTTCAGAGCTCAAATGCTAGTCTGGCAGGGAGAGGGTCCAAGGGGAGTGAGAAGGGCTTCCTCACTGTGGGCTGCATAAGTGCACAAAATATCCGCCTAAGGACATCTTGTGCCTTTCCAGAGCTGCCTACGGCTTTTTCTAAGACATCCGTTCTCGGTTCCCTGTGCCCTCGGCCTGCAACTCAGGAGCATGTGCTCCCTTAATCTCCCAGGAACGTCTCTGAGGACCAAATGACATCGTGAGGTCAGTGCAGGCTGTGAAACTGCCCCGTGAGCGCTCGAGGAGCAGCCCTGAGAAACAAGAAAACAGGACAAGCAAATCTTTAGAGGGGGCAGGACTTGGTTTGCAGAATAGGGATCTGCCTTGGCCTTTTACATTTTTTTTCTTTAATTGGCCTTGCGATGACACAAGCCAGACATCGAGTCACCAAGTAGAGACAGTCTAACAATAAGGTGATGAAATTGCAGTCTTTAAAGAGTGAACAAATGCATTTTAATAATTAAATCACCAAAGTTCTTGATTAGAGGGAGTCATGACCTCCAGAGATACATGATCCTGAATTCATAAACTGGGCTGAAAAGTAGGTGTTTCCTTTCTCCTGCCACTTTCACCCCTTTCCCCATAAATTCACCCAGCTCCAACACCAACTGACTAATAAATAAAACTGTGCTTTGGGTAATAAAGAATCTAAATACTGCAAGCACAAATATCAAACTGAGTAAGTCCATTGTGCTATACATAGGAGACATAAAGAGTCCTGGAGATAGTTAGATCTGACCTTTGGGGACCTGCAGGCTATACGGTGGCATGTTCCTATTGTTGGTTGTCCTGAAGTTGTCTTCACTTCATGCCAACCTTTTGTGTAACAGAATAAAATATGGCTAGTACTGTGCCATCTTCATGATCATGATGTTTGAGTCCCATCTTGCAACTGAACTGGCATGGGGTCTTTAAAACAACAACATTCAACAAGAAAAAAGAAATAGGTCAGAAGACCTAACTCATAAGCTCGCCCATGACACCTCCTTTGTCTGAGATACGGTGGCCACTTCAGTAAAACTACCATTGCTGTTAGCTGCTTTTCAGTAGAAACTAGCTCGTGGCAACTCCATGTGGGCGAAGTAGAACTACTCTCTCTAGGGTTTACAAGGATGTACCTTTCAGAAACAATCACCTGGAAATTAAAAGGTGTTAAAAGTCATCCAAATGTCCTTTTGAGGTCTACTGTTCCAGCAGTCACAATCTCCATGACTCAATAAAGCTCATAGAGAGCAGTGATTTACATTTGACATCCACTTTAAGACAGAAGTTCACCTCTGTCCTAATCTGTGCAAAAGGCCACTTGGCACAGTGTCAAACAAGCACCTAAAAAACACACAGGATAGACTTCTAGAAAGATGAAGCCAAAACAATGTAACCTTCCTAGACCTTAGTTTGTGTGAATCAGAAAACAACTGCAAATGAGGGGAAATGGGAGAACTTAGACACAGGGTCTGCATTGTCAGCACGGTGGGCATCAGTTCAGTCATCCCATTGCAATCCCTGCACATAGAGAACACAGTCAGATAGTGCTGAAGTTCTCTGCATTTCTCTGCATTATTGAAATTCCCTCTCCAACTCTGGAGCTCTGCCTCCAGAGTAAAGCAGTCAAACTCCAGAAATGTAGAAGCTGGTCTCAGATTCAATGCAGCACAGGAGCGATTTAGAATCCCCACCAAGATTCTCATCCACACAGCAAACTCAGGGAACTTAGAAGCTGCACTTCAACATAGAACAATTCAGCTTTCCCACGTAGACTCTCACCCACAGGAAATGCAATACAAATATACTAGGGTCTCCCTTTCCCCACACCATTGAAATTCCCGCTCTGATTCTGGCTGCAATGCTGTCCCTCTACCTAAGCAGGCAAACTATGGGAATTCAGAAATGGGGTGCAGATCCAGGGCATTGCAGGAGGGGTGTAGATTTCCCACCTAGATTGTCACCCACATAGTGGCACCTCGCTGAGACTCTCCTTCTCCCAACCCTCATCCTTGCCCTTGACCGGAACCTGTGGCCAGTCTGTGCTCAGGACCCCTGACTACCTAACCCCCCTCCCGCCACCAACCCATCCTCCACTGAAATGCCCACGCAGGCTGGCTCACACTACATGTGATCAGCCTGCCCAGCCCCACCCTTGCTGTCTACAATTGCCCCACGAGTGCTGCCCATGAGAACCCTCCAAATAGATAACTCTGGTTATCTAGGAAGAGAATAATAGAAGTAGACTTTGAAGCACCACAAAAAGAAATCTTCAAAATGCTCACAGTCATACAGGATATGAGGGGCTTAATACTGAAAATGATGAAAAATAGGATACAATCAGCTTACTGATGAGAAATACAAGAGTTCAGGGAGAGCACAGTGAAAGAAAAACAAACAGCAAAACACCTAATTGCTAGGCTGGAAGAGGCGGACTATAGGATCAGCAGCATTAAAAATAGCTAAATAGAATTCAACAAACATGAAAGACAATCAAACAAGATTATTAAAGAAACAGAACAAAACTTAAGAACAAAGAGCCATGGTGTGAAGAGAAATAATATTCGAATAAATTGGATTACCAAAGCAAGACATGAAAAAATAAAAAACCAAGATAGCGGGGGAATTCCTGGAAGAAAACTACCCCAATTTAGTGAAGGCAAATCAGACAATAATCCATAAAGTAGAGAAGACACCAATTAGACTGAATCCCAAGAAGAACACACCAAGGCACATATAGTACAGATTACTCAGCTTTGAGAAAAAAGCATAAGAGCAGATAGAGAAAAGAAATGCAGTCACCTCTAAAGATAATCAGGAGAATAGCATCTCCCAAATCTGGAGAAGAATAATGGTCGCCCAAGAGTCCCCCATCCTGCCAGACTCTCCATAAAAAGGAAGAGAGGAAAGGGTTTCCCCAGATGAAAAAAATTTAGAGAATATGTCACACACAAAAGACCCAACACTACAAACATTACTTTCCCACTCGCTTTGGTCAGAAGACCAACCGGCACAGAGCACAAGCATGAGACAAGCACAGAGTGTGCAACACTATCCAGAAATCAGGGCAATGAAAGTAAAATCCAAGACATCTATTTACCAACCATTAAGAGAAGGCAAGAATGAATCCCCGCACTCTTAAGGAGGGAGGGAGGAAAATGTACTTCACAAAAGGTACAAGATGACAGCAAAAAGTACACAGATGGATGCCACAACTCTGAATTCGAAAATTGACCACTTGCTGGGACACAAGTCAAGTTTAAGCAAATTCAAATTAGTAGAGGTCTCTCAGACCTCTTCCTCTAAGCACTATGCCCAAAAGCTGAAATCCAACAAAAGATTTTTTTTTTAAAGGCAACTATTTGGACAATGAATAACTTCTTTAAAAAAAAAAAAAAGGAGTATTGGTCCAAAATAGAGGCAAAATTAGGAAGTTTCTAGAAACTAATGAGAATACTAAAATCAATACAACAAAGGCATTATGAGATGATGTTTGATAGTGATGAATGTGCATATCAAGCAGGAAGAAAGACTTATGGTGGATACCCTCTCACAAAACTTTCAACTGTTGCAATAGAGTCAATAGAATAATCCTTCTAAAAACAAAAGAAAAGAAATTATAAAGGATTTCCCCAGTCACCTGTTATGCACTGCAAAGAGTGGGGGGGATTTCTCTAGAGGAAGTTGAGGAGGCTTTCCTCAGCCTCTGCTTAAGCTGCAGGGAGTGGAGCTCTCCCAGCTGGGCGGAGGATAGGCATAAATTCCCTATGCTAAGGGGAGTGACCTGGAGGTAGGCAGTGGAGTGTGAGAAAAACGGAAGAGAAAAAGTAACAAAAACAAAAAACAGTCCACTGAAACTGTGGAGAGAAAGAGAGAAGAGATGGAATCAAATGTAACAGTACAACTGAGCCCCAACCTCTGACACTGGGGCGGGTGGGGTTTAAAACCTGCCCCGAGACCGTAGCAAGCAGTGGTTATGTTGAGATAAAAACCCTTGGGCCAGCTATCCTGCCAGTCTAATAAATCTAAGTAAATTTAAGCATATTGATATCATATCATATCAGAACTCTCTTTCTCTCTCTCTGACCACTCTGCCATAAGGCTGGAAATCAACAAAAGGAATATGAAGAAAACAAGGGGAAAAAATGGAGGAAGAAAAACTCTATATCAAAAGGAGATAAACTCAGGAAATTTCTAGAAACCAATCAGAATGAGGACATGACATACCAAAATTTATGGGACAGAACAAAGGTAGTCATCAGAGGAAGTTTCATAGCAATACATGGGCACCTAAAAAAAGAACAGAGAGCTGAGCCCAGGTGGTGTAGTGGTTGTGCGCAGGACTGCGGCCCACTGGGATGGAGGTTCAATTCCAGCAGCAGCTCCACAGGAGCAAAGACTGGGCCTCCTACTCCCACCACCAGAGAGCAGTGGTGCCCCCCAAAAAACAAAAACAAAAACAACAAAAAGGAACAGAGACTTATGATTGATATACTGGCACAAAATTTAAATCAACTGGAGCACAGTCAACAGGAAAATCCTACAAATAGCAAAAGAAAAGAAATAATAAAAATTAAGGCTGAAAATCAGGAGAGGGAAATTAAGAAAACTATGGGGAAAATGCTACCAAAGTTTGACTTTTTGAAAGGATAAACAGAATTGACAGATTACTGGCAAACCTAAGAAAGAAAGGAACAAATTTCAATAGCAAGGTTGAGAGATGAAAAGGGGGACAATACAACAGACCTTAATGAAATCAAAAGGATGATTACATAGTATTCAACAACTTGGAAGACATAGACAAATTCTTGAAAAACAATTCCTTCCTAGATTATCCCTGATGGACATCAAGAATCTCAACAGACACATAGCAATAGAAGAAATAGACAAGGTTATCAAGGTACTACCAATCAAAAAAATCCACTGGATCAGATGGCTTCACAGGAGAATTCTACCAAACATTCAGGAAAGAACTGACACCAATCCTACACAAACTCTTGCAGAACATAGAAAAAGATAGCATCTCCCAAACAACTTTTATGAAGCTAGTATAACACTGATACTGGAACCAGGCAAGTTTCCCACAAGAATTGAGAACTACAGACCAATATTTCCAATGAACATGATACACAAATTGTCTACAAAATATTGGCCAATAGAATGCAAAGTTACATAAAAGAAATAATTCACCATGACCAAATGGGATTCAAACTAGGGATGCAGAGATGGTTTGACAGATGAAAGACCAATAGTATCATTCACCACACTGACTTTAGTATCACATAATAATATTGATAGACTACTAATATATGTATATATGATATATAATATCACAATAATCAATAATATTGAAAACTTTAAGTATCACATAATATCGATAGATGCAGAAAAAGCATTTGACAACATCCAATACCATTTCCTGTATAAGACACTCAATAAGATAGGAATGGAAGAACTTTCCTCAGTGTAATATAATATATTTTATTATATTACAATATAATATGACAAGCTACATATGAAAAACCAACAGTCAATATGGTTGTCAATACAGAAAAGACTAAAATAATCCCACTGAAAAAAAAGAAAAAGACAAGGATGCCCCTTGACCCCACTGCTATTTAATATCGTACTAAAGGGCTTAGCTAACAGCATATGGTAAAGAAAAGATATCAAAGGTATTCACCTGTGAAACAAAAAGGAAACTATCACTATTTGCAGATAACATGATTTTATATATGAAAAGTCCCAAAAGCTCCACAAGGGGGGCAATAGAGAATTATGGCAGTGACAGGATATAAGATCAACAAACAGAAGTCTATCAGATGGCTATACTATCAGATAAGACCACAGAAGAGGAGAGAAAAAAGGTGGTACTATTCACAATAAGCAAGTACAAATTGAAATATCTAGAAATAAACCTGATTAAAAAATAAAAGACTCATATGAGGAAAACTACAGAACAATATTACAAGAAACCAAGAGTGACCTTAACTAAAGGAAGAATATCCCATGCTCATAGAAAGACTCAATATAGTAAAGATTAGTTCTGTTGAAGGGACTATATAAGTTTAATGCAATCCCAATACCGTAGCCATCATCTTTCTTTAAAAAAATGGAAAAACTAATTATCAACTTCACATGAAAAGAAAAACAGAATTAGCAGAGAACTTCGCAAGAAAAAGGACAGAGTGGGAGGGTTTCTTTTACCTGACTTTAACACATATTACACAGCGACAGTGGTCAAAACCACACGGCACTGGTGTAAATACAGATAGTCAGACCAATGGTAAATAACTAAAAACTCATAAATCATCAGCATACAGGTGATGGGTCTTTGATAAGGGTCTAAAAAATATCAAATGGGAAGGAGGTACCCTCTTCAACAAATAGTGCTGGAAAAGATGGATATCTACCTGCAGAAATATAAAGCAAGACCCATACCTCACTCCACGAACATGAATAAACTTAAGGTGGACCACAGACCTCGAGATAAAACCCCCAATTATTCAGGTCATCAATGAGGGATTTGGGACAAATCTGAGAATGTTTGTGTTGGGAATGCATACACTATCAGAAATAGGGAATGACACAAATACAGAAACACAAATTGACAGGTGGGATAAACTGAAAATAAAACACCTGTGTAAATTGAAAGAATTCATGAAGAATGTGATAAGAGAGCCCACGGACTGGAAAAACATATTTAGCAATGACACATTGCACAAAAGTGTTATCACTAAAATCTAAAATACTTTGCTAGCTTCCAAAAAGAAGGAATAAAACTAATTGGCCACTGAAGAGGTGGGCAAAGGACCTGAACAGAAGTTTCACAAGGGCAGAATTCTGAATGGCCAATAAATATATGTGAAGTTGTTCCTGGTAATTAGCCATAAGAGAAATGCAAATTAAAACAATAATGTAACACCACCTAGCACCCTCAAAGATAGCCAAATTCAAAAAATTAGAATGCAACGAGGGTTGGAGGGGCTATGGTGAGACTGGGATTCTCATCCTCTGCTGGTGGACCTGTAGGTATGTACAGTCACTATGGAAATCAATTTGGTGATATCTAAAACAGATGGAAATCAAGCTACCATACTACCAGCATTCCCCTACTGCGCATATACCCAGAAGAAGAAAAAAACAAACCACAGCCAGGCATCTGTGCTCCAATGTTCATTGTGGCATAGTTCACAATTATAAGGAGTTGGAAGCAACCCAAATTTTCATCAACAGATGAATTGATTTAAAAACTGTGGTACATATATACAACCCTTGAAAAGCAGTCATAAACATATGGAGCACATCACCACAAGGGAAGAACTGGAGGAAATTATGCTAAGTGAAGCAACCCAAGCACAAAAGGCCAACTACAACATGAGTCCACTGAGTAAGCTTAAGAATGCGAAAAGGGCATAGGGAAAAAGCTACCGTATACATATATTCCTGATGTGATGTCCAGGTAGCATGGCAGCAGTCAAACCAAATCCAGGGATACAAACGGTAGCCAACTGAAAAGGAGGTGGACAAAAAAAGAAAAAGAAAGAAAAAGACATGAGTGGTGTGGGAACAGGGCATCAAGACAATGGTATTGTTTATATCTCCACAAGGAAAGAGGGGCCAGACTTAAACCTGGTGTTTCAGGACAAGAATGTAGCTCATTGGCATGAAGCAGGGAACCAATTGAGAGGTCTGAGGAGCAGGACCCAGTCCCAACCACATAGACAACACCTCCTCCCTGCAGAAGAATTCACTTCAGAGGGCAGGACTGAAACTACAGCTCAGAGAGAGGGACATGTCTGATCAAAGCACACAGGAGCAAGTGAAGGGAGAGGAAGAGAGAGTGGAGCACATCCTGACCCAACAAGCCCTGGAAACAATAGTCAAGCTCACAGCAGCCAAAACACAGAGAGGACCTTAGAGCCAGCCCCACTATGAGACATGACATATCTCACTGACCCATAGTGCTATCAGACACAAGACTGGAGACACTATATGGGACTTATGGTCAATCTGACCCAAACACACTGTGACAGAACACTAACAGCATGCAACTGAACAGCAAAGGGAACAGAGCAAAGAAGTCCCCAGTGATTACAAAAAATACACTTTGGATCCCCGGCATGGCACCCCATCAGACTGGACCAGAAAATACTCCTAAAATTCAACAAACAGGCTTTTCTTTTTTTCTTGTTGTTGTTTACAGGTTTCTCTTTATTGCTGTTGTTTGTTTCCTTTTGTTGCTTTGTTTTGCTCTGTCGTACTTATTGTGCATATTATTGTCTTTGCATGTCCATCTAGATAAGATAGCCAGTGTAAACAACCTAGAAGAGAAAATAATGGCACCAATGGTTCCGGGAGAACATGAGCGAGGGGGAGGTGGGGGAAAGGAAGTGGGCGTTAACAAACCTAGGAACAAGGGAACAACAAGTGATCCAAAATCGATGGTGAGTAGAATGTAGGAGGCCTGGTAGGACTTGAGCAAGGGCAATGTAACCGAGAGGAAATTACTGAAACCCAAAAGAAGGCTGAACATAATAGTGGGACAAGAGAAAAGTAAAAAGAAATTGAGGGAGAACTAGGAGTCAAAGGGCATTTATAGAAGTCTAATTACAGGCATGTACATATGTAAATATATTTTTATATGATGATGGGGAAATAGATCTATGTGGATATATTTGTAGGTTTAATATTAAGGTAGCAGATGGACATTGGGCCTCTACTCAAGTACTCATTGGGCCTCTACTCAAGTACAAGAACATGTTGTGCTGTTAAACTGGCATTTCATGATGCTTAACTTTCCAACACAATTGCTAATGACAAAACTGGTGCATAAGCAAATGTGGTGATAAAAGCGGATGGTTCCCAGCTATCAAAAGGTATAGCATCTGAGGTCTTAAAGCTTGAAGATAAACAAGTGGCCAACAGCAGAGAAGCAAATAAGCCCACATAGAAGCAGCACACCAGCTCATGTGATCATGAGGTATTGACTGGATCAGGTATCAGGCATCGAAGAACAAAAAATCATATCATTGTGAATAAGTGGGCATGTGAAGTGGATACCAAAGCCCATTTGTAGGCAGCTGGACATCCCCTTACAGAAGGGTCACAGGGAGGAGATGATGAGTCAGTCAGGGTGCAGTGTAGCAACGATGAAACATACAACTTTCATCTAGTTCTTTAATGCCTTCTCTCCCCCACTATCATGATCGCAATTCTACCTTACAAATCTGGCTAAACCAGAGGATGTACACTGACACAGATCAGAGCTGGAAACACAAGAAATCCAGGAAACATAAACCCTTCAGGACCAATGGTGAGAGTAAAGATACCAGGAAGGGAAGGGGAAGCTGGGAGGAAAGGGGGAACCAATTATAATTATCTATCAAGAACTCCCTCCCTGCAGGACAGACAACAGAAAAGTGGGTAAAGTGAGACATCTGACAGTCTAAGACATGGAAAAAATTTTAAAAATTTAAATTATCCAGTGTTCATAAGGGGAATAGAGGAAAAATTAGGATGTGATACTAAGGGCTCAAGTAGAAAGAAAATGTTTTGAGAATGATGATAGCAACAAATGTACAAATGTACTTGACACATGGATGGATGTATGGATAGTGAGAAGAGTTGTGTGAGCTCCAATAAAATGACTTTTAGAAGAGAAATCAAATCCAACAGCCAGTATTGCAATCAATAGAGAAAAGATGAAAACTTTCCCACCGAAAATGGGAACCAGACAAGGATTCCCACTCTTTCCATTTTCATTCAATATCATTCTGGAGGTCCTAGTTAATAATATAAGGCCATGGGTGGATATAAACGATATATATCTGGGTGAGAAAGAAGTGAAATTATCATTATTTGCAGATGATATGTGTTTATATATTAAGAAATCCAATAGCTCCACATTAGAAGATACAAAACCCACTTGTAAGATAATTTGTCAGTCCCTTACGAAAGAGCCAGACAGAAGGGAAAATATATCCAGGTTGCATTTATGAAACACATAATTATTCTCTAGTTATTATTCTAGTTCACTTACTAATATGGGTCTAGTTTTAACTTATTAATCTTGTTAGACCTACGTGTGCTCATTTGTGTAATTAGGAGAGTTCAATATCTGAAATCCAAAACAGATCCAACCTTCAGAAATAGTAATGGAAGTAACTATTCCCTGAGGGTATGGGAAGGGGTGGGGAGTAAGGGAGACCCAATAGCAATAATAACTAACACCATTTGAGGGGGGTGTATAACAGAATTATAGGTGAATATGCATTGAATGGTGTAAGATACTACCAAAAAAACCCCAAACAATATATAATATAATAATTTGTTGGGGGGTGATAAAGGGGCACTGATATCAAAGAGTTCAAGGAGAAAGAAAATATTTTGAAAATGATGATGGCAGAAATTGTACAATCACGTTTACCTAATTGAATAATTAATTGTTATAATATCTCTAAGAGCTCCAGATAAAATGATTTTTAAAAATAATAAACAGAGTGGGATAGAGTGGGGAGTGGACAAACTCTGCAAGACATCCTATTCAATTCCCCTGGGGAATTGACATCAGCTTGGTTCTGTTTATTAAGGCTGCTGCTACTCCAGCAGCCAGTCCTTCTGTCCTTTAGGGAAAGGGCATTCTACATACCTGTAAAAGGATGACCCGGAATCCTTCATGCAAGCAAAATCTTGGCAGCAAGGAAAATACTGGCTGTGATTCAGGCCAGCAAGAAAACCTCATGAATGTGTGAGAATACACCCTCAACTTGTCCCAACATCATTATTCCTAGAAAAGGAGTTGGCACGAAAATGTCTTTAATTGGCATGCAGCATCGAGGCAGTCCTTGAGAGCATGCCAAATATATGCTTCTCCCAACGCAAACCTCAACCTTGAACCACAGTGTGGTAGTTGGATTTTATGTCAACTTGATGGTTCCTTTGTGGAGGTGGGGGTAAAATCCAATCTGTCAATCATGTCACAATCTTAGGGTGCCTCCTTGGGAGAGTGTTTATAGGGGAGAAAATTGAAGGTCTTGCTTTCTTTCTGCCACTTAGCCTTCTTCAAGTGGAACTTCACTGGGACTCAGCATCTGCCTCCAGGAGCAGCCCCAATGGTGTCACTCAATCCTGAGAGCTGTCAGATCTCTGCCATATTTCTACTGACCTTAGATTCACATGACCTTGCATGCCCCAGCCTGTGAGTGCCTGAACCTGGCTTCACCACTGTGTGTCATTAGCCTGCATCTATGTGAATCTGTAGAAGGCATGTTTGCATCAGATGCATGGATTTGAGTTGGACTGGACTGGGATGTGAATCTGAAGGAGGCATGTTTGCATCAGATGCATGGATTTGAGTTGGTCTGGACTGGGATACCTTCTTGATATAAAGCCCCTTTATATATATATGTATATATACATACACACACATATATATATATCACTGCTTGTTTTTCCTCCACACAACCCAGCTAAACACACATCGCAATAATCACTAGTTAATTACAACACCATGAAGCTATATATGGGAAGCTCATTTGTTGTGTAAACTTTCACCTAAAGCATAATAAAATATTCTTCCAAAACTTTTGAAAAGAACCCTTCTGAATGCTAGTCAAATGGGCAAGACAATTAAAATATTTGTCTTAACTGATACAACTTTAAATTGCATACGAAATCATATCCACAGGACACCTTCAAAAAGTTCATGGAAAACTGAACAAAAAGATATTGAAATTCTTCCATCAATTTTTTGAAGTCTCTTCTTATACATATGTGTGTATGTATAAATATCCACTGATTTTTGTAATGTGTTAAAATGCATAGATTATGTCTGGGTGGTAGAGTTCTGGATCATTGCTACAATGCCAGATTGCCAGCCTGTATCACTTTTACACTAAAAAAGTAATATCAACAACACTTTTGAGAGACTTTAATAAGAAACCTGATCCAATTACTCTCTGACCAAGTTTAAAGAAGATTACCAAGCTTATCCATTCATTTGGAGATGATTTAAATAGGAAAATGTCATTCTTGAATTTCTCCTTTACTGTTATAAAATATCGATCCTACAGCAATTTAAATTAAAAAAGTATGATACAGTGCGAAAATTGAAATGCAGAAGGGCTACATTCCAACCCTTGCTCTCCCCACCCCCCCTCCATCTCAACCCTGCAACTGCCCCCAACTAACTTTGAAATCATGATCAGTCGAAATAGCTCTGGACATCAGGGTATGGACTAGAATCAGACTGCACAAAGCAAGATCTTGCATCCCTTACCTTCTTGGTAGCTTACCTCAGTCAGTGCCTTACCTTCTCTGAGTTGCCAATTCAGAATTGAAGACAAGAATTGCCTTGCCTCCCACGACTGCTGTGAGAGTGCAATGAGATTGTTGCACAGGCCTCTACCTTTTTACCTAATACTCTCGGGGTGTTCAGACAGCACCATAATATGTCACCCATCAAATCCAGCTTCTGGTGACCCAGAAGAATTGCCCCCTTAGGATTTCCTTTATATGGTTCCATCTTCTTTTTGTGTGTATGGCATCACTGCCCTCTGGTGAGAGTAGGAAGCCCAGTCTTGCTTCTGGAAAGCTGCTGCTGGATTTGAACCATCAACTGTGTGGGCAACAGTCCCGCACACAACCACTATGCCAACAGGGCTCAGCCTGCATGGTTTCATCTTCACAGAATTAGAATGTCAGGTCTTTTCTCCTGCAGAGGAAGAATGGCACATTTGAACCACCAACGTTTTGCTTAGCAAGTCGAGTGCTTAGCCATTGCTCTACCAAGGCTCCTTGAAGGAACATCAGGGAGAATCTTTACTTTTACTATTCATGCCCCAAAGCAAAGAAAGGCCCACAGTGTTCTTCAGGGTGTCCTTCCACCGGAGAACTATGACTCTAACCTTCAATGCTTTCCCAGACGTCAAGTCAGTTCCTCCCCACAGCGCCTGGATTCTCTACAACATCCAGATCTGGCTTCCTTTGACAGTCATTTAGACCCTGCTGTTGCTCTCAGATAGCCTCTCACAACCCCTGGTCACTCTGGGAACCAAGAATGGGTAAAGGAAAGAATGTGGTGCTGGTTGAAATTTATAGAGGATCAAGATGACCTCTCCTACCTTTAAAATAAATGATTTACGTGTAGGACCCAAGACAAAGAGAGCGTTGTTGACTTTTATTTGTTAGGGACTATCTCAGACCTCCTGACGTGTTTGACGAATTGTTTTTGGAAGATAAAACAGTCCCGTTCCCAGTCTCACTGATGCTGCCACTGAGGGCAGATTATCAAAAAAATATGCTCAACATATCGGAAAATGCAGCCCTATGAAAACAGTTCTTGAGGAAGAAGAATTTTGTCCCTTGCTGATAATTTTCCCAAGCTTCGTAGACAGCCCATGTTGGCCTGAGTTACCTTCTCTTTTTTGGAAGCATCAAGAGGACACAGGTTTGGAGACCCAGCACATGGCTTGCTAGAACAAATGGAGGGTGTGCCCAAGAAACCCTTAACCCTCATGCAGGAGCTTGAACCCAAACAGATGGAGGCAGGTAAACCTTTGACTATAGAAGAGCACAATCAGCCTCACAGAAAGACCAGTAATTACATGCATGAAATTCCCAGTCATGGAAACCTTCGTTCTTATCCTGGCACTGCTGCTTGTTTGGTTAGTTAAGCTTGCTGAGCCGCAGCTGAGCTCAAGGAATAAAGTGATTTACTCAATAAGGACTATTGTGAGGCCTAGAAATGAGGATGAAAGTAGTGGGTTTATTCCTAATACACACATTCTTGGATTCTATTCCTTTTATTTAATTGTAGGGTTTTTCATTACTTATAAATCATTTCATTAGGGACTTTTACAGCTTCAAACAATCCATGAATCACCTGTATAAAACACTTTTGTACACATGTTGCCATCACCATTTTTTAAATATTTTCTTTCTATTTGAGCCCTTAGTATCAAATCCCCATTTTTCCCCTCCCTCCCCCACCTTCCCATCCTCATGGACTCCTGATGAATTATAAATTATCATTATTTTCAAATCTTACACTGTCCTATATCCCCCTGCGTCCATGTTTCTGGTGTTCGTCCCCCTTGGGCGAGAGGGGCTTGTCTGTCGATCATTGTAGCCAGTTTCCTGTTTCTCTCCCTACCCCCAACCTCCATCTTCCCCTTACTCTCACTGTATTGCTACTTCCATTACTGTTCCGGAGGGGTTTGCCTGTCTTGAATTTCACGTGTTGTGAGCTCTTATCTGTACCAGGGTACATACCCTGGTCTAGCAGGATTTGTAAGGTAGAACTGGAATCATGATAGTGGGGGAAGGAAGCATTAAAGAACTAGAGGAATGTTGTGAAGAGAGTCCAGAGCAAATGCCTTTTATCTAGAGTAGAAGGCACTAGTCATATCAAATCAACCCCTACTCATCTTGACTCCAATCATGTTATCAAAGAATTGGGTCGAATGAGATCTCAACAGCTAATTATTCTGAAGAAAATTGTCAGTACCCTTGGTGGACTCAAATATTCAACCTTGCTATAAGTAGTGATCATATTAACTGTTCACATCATTCAAGGATTTCTTTTGAATTATATCTACTGACCTCTGTGGATGTGCTTATGCTAATTTCATGATTGAGATGTAGGGGTGAAGTCTAGCCTGCTAATCCGGAGATAGCCATCGAGTAGCCAATGAGGCCTATGTGTGGGCATGACTTTCTCCTGAGACTTCTGGGAAACCTCACGCTATTTCCCTTATGGAGATGTCAAACTATCTCCCCGGTTGTTTGGAGTTAGTCTCAGAGATGATGGATTATAGACAAGACAAGATGGCAATGTCCAAGGAGCTGAAGGAGCCAGAGAAGAAGCCACATGGCCTTACCCTGATGAAACCAGCCCTCTGAAACTGGCAAAGCCACATGGAGATCCCTGCCAGTGCTGAGTTGCTTCTACCACCACTGGATGCTGTTGACAGACCCTGAGCCCTGAAAATGAGGAGCCATGGGGAGACTCCTGCCAGTGCGGGGACTCTGACCCACTGACCTGTGACTTCGTGAGTCGGAAGGAGACTTTATAGACTGATATCGGGCATATGGGCTAATATCAGACTTATGACTTTGAACTGGACTGGGCTGGGATGCTTTCTCAATGTCCCATTCCTCTCGTATATAAACCATTCCCTTACATCCATGTGTGTCTATGAATTTGTTTCTCTAGTCTATCCGGACTAACACAATATCAAATTGATTCCAACATATAGAGGCTCCACAGAACAAAATAGAATTGCCCCATAAGATCTCCAACACTGTAATTTTTTTAAAGAAATTAGACTGCTATAACTTTTTTTAAAAAATCCTTTTATTGGGAGCTCATACAACTCATCACAATCCATACATAAGTCCATTATGTGTCAAGAGCATTTGACCATCTGTTGCCCTCATCCTTCTCATAACATTTGTTTTCTATTTAAGCCCTTGGCACAGGCTCCTCATTTTTTTTATCTTCCCTCCCCACACCTCCTCCCTTGCAAACCTTTGATAATTTATAAATTATTATTACTTTGTCATGTCTTACACTATCCAATGTCTCCTGTCACCCACTTCTGTCCCGGCCTGCGGGTCCATAATTTGCAATTCCTGGAAGGAGGAGCGGGAATTGGGGGGACAGGAGACGCGAGAAATGGAGACAAGACAGGATTCTGATCAAGTCTCGTTTATTTGGGAGAAGTAGACCGGTTTTATAGGGCAGGCAAGCTCGGGCAATTAGCATACAGTTACTGACAAGTGAAGGTCAACAAGTCTGCAATCAAGCTTCAAATGGCAGGGCTGTTAACAGTTACAAAGGTAACTACAAAACTCAGGCAACAAACTGCAACAGAGTTCAGGCATCTCCGGCCTGTATCCAGGTCAAGCATGTCCGCTGGATGGCTCCGGACACACTTCCCTGTTGTCCATACCCCCAGGGAAGAGGTCATATGTAGATCCTTATAATTGTTTCCCCCTTTCTACCCCACATTCCCTCCACCCTTGCTGTATCACCACTCCCATCACTGGTCCTGAAGGGATCATTTGTCCTGGATCCCCTCTGTTTCTGGCTCCTATCTGAACCAATGTACATCCTGTGGTCTAGCCGGATTTATAAGGAACAATTAGGATCATGAGAGTGGGAAGGAGAAATACTTGAAGAACTAGAGGAAAGTTGTATGCTTCATCATTGATACACTGCACCCTAACTAGTTTGTCTCCCCCCTGCAACCCCTCTATTAGGGTAAGTCTGTTACCTACAGATGGGTTTTGGTTCCCCACCCTATACTCTCCCTCATTTACAATAATAATTTTTTGTTCTTTAATGTCTGATACCTGATTCCTTGGACACCTCATAGTCACAGAGGCTTTGTTATAGGCTTTGCTGCTTCTGAGCTAGATGGCTGCTTGTTTACCTTCAATCCTTTAAGATCCCAGATGTTATATCTTTTGATTGTCAGACACCATTAGCTTTCTTCACCACATTTGCTTATGCATATATTTGTCTTCAGCGATCCCAACATGAAGGTGAGCACATGACGATATGATTTTATGGTCTCTGTTTCCTGATTCCTGATTCCTTTGACACCTCATGGTTACACAGGTCGGTGTTCTTCTTCCATGTGGGATTTGTTGCTTCTGAGCTAGATGGTTGCTCATTTACCTTCAAGTCTTTAAGACCCTAGACACTACATCCTTTGATAACTGAGCACCCTCAGCTTTCTTCATCACAATTGTATGTGCCCACATTTGTCTACAGTGATCATGTCAGAAGGTGAACATCATGGAGTGCCAATTTAATAGAACAAAGTGTTTTTACATTGAGCAAGTAATTGCATGGAGGCCCAATGTCCATCTGCTGCCTTAATACTGAACCTGTAAATATGTGCACCTAAATCTATTTACCCATCATCATATATAAATATATTTGCCTATGTACATTCTTGTATTGAGAACTCTATACATGCCCTTTGCCTCCTATTTCTTTCCTCTATTTCCTTTTACTTCCATCTTTTCCCACTATTATGTTGAGCCTTCATTTGGGTTTAATTTTTCTTGATTACCCTACTCTTGATCAATCCCTAACAGTCCTCTCACAGCCTCCTTGCCACTGATTTTGGATCGCTTGTTGTTCCCTTGTCCCTGGATTGATCAACACCACTTCCTTTTCCCCACCTCCCTTTCTCACATATCCCCCAGAACCATCTGTTCGGCCCTTTTCTCCTCTAGACTGATCATTCAGCCTATCTTATCTAGATAGGCCTGCAGACATAGCAAGATGAAAAAACAAAAGAAAACAAAATGACTACAATAAGAAAAAAACAATGTCCATAAGAATATAGAGAGAGATATAAGTAAAAATAATAAGAAAAAAGCAAAACCTGTAAATAGTTCAAGATCTACTTGTTGACCTCTAGGAGTGACTTATGCTAAGTGCAATGGGGTTCCACGCCCAGGCCCAAGTCTATTCTTGGCACTCTCTCAAGACCTCCATGCTCTCCTCCTCTCAGGTACTCTGCTGTACTCCCTTAGTGTTTTCCTCTATGTGGTAGGGTCAAACTGTCTGCCGTCCCAACATTGTGTCTCCAGTGTTGTCCCCCATAGCGCCTTGGGTCAGCAAGGGACGTCTTGTCTCATAGCGGAGCTGGCCATCTGGTCCTCTCTGTGTTGGCTGTTCTGAGTAAGGAGGTCATCCTCAAGTCTTGGTGGGCCAGGATTTGCTCCACTCTCTCTTCCTCCCCCTTCATTTGCTCCTTTGTTCTCTGGTTAGACATGTCCCTCTCCCTTGAGCTTCAGTGCTGTCTGCTAAAGTAAATTATTCTGGGGGCTGTCCATATGGTTGGGATTGGGGCCAGGCTCTCAAACCCCTCCACTGGCTCCCCACTGATGCCATCAAGCTGCACTCATGTCTTGGAACACCACGTTTAAGTCTGGTCTCTCTTTCCTTGTGGAGATATAAGCAATACCCTCCTCTTGGTTGGATAAGTGCCCTGTTCCACTGCTACACATTTTCCTCATTTTCCTTTTTAGTTGGCTACCATTGATAACCCTGGACTTGATCTGGCCCATGCCATATTACCTGGGCCTCACCCTATTAATTTTTATATATGGTAGCCTTTTTCCTATGCAACTTTTGCATTGTTTTAAGTTTACCTCAATAGACTTATGTTGTACTTGACCAGGACTACTTTTAATCAAAATACCAGTGCCTCAACAAACTCGCAACCATTTCTAAGGAAAATCCTGTTTTAAGGTCCATAGAGGGAGTCCAGGAAATCTCTGATATCACATTAAAATAGAAGAGTTACTACAGATCAGACATCATTCTAGGTGTTTTTATGCATCTTTTCATTAAATTCTTAGAGCTGTACTGTAACTATCATTTTTAATTTTTCTTCTTCTCTTCACTTCATAGAAAAGAAAATTGAACTATGCAACCTTCCCGGGGTCACCCAGATTGTAGATGTCATTGCCAGAATTTACCTACTCAGGTTCATTTACCAATTATTGCATCTTTTGGGTTGGGCATCGATGAAGAAGTTGACGCTTTACCATGAGGAGTGGTTGGGATTGCCTTTAGAAGCATCATATTTTCCATTCTTTATGATCAGACACACATCCACGTTTATGCTATGTCCAGAATTGGAATGCTGTTAGTAAAGGCACGAGATCAAGGAAGGCTTCTTCAACCAAATCCTCCAAACCTTACTCTATACAATCACTCCGTGATACCCTGTGCAATCCCTCAGATACCAACCCACCCTTAGAATTAACAAGTTTTCAAAGATGTAAAGGGACTCTCTCCAAAACACACGGTCAGCTCCGAGCCCAACCCAGTCGAGAAGAACCCTACTCTCCAAATTCCTTTCTGCCATTTCATATTTGCTCATCTCCAAAGTCTTCGTCTTTCCTGCAAAGGAAAAGTGAGATTTCATAAAGGTTCATGATAACAGTTGTGGCCCACTCCTTGTTCCCAATGTATGTGCTCATGTCATAAATGAGAAGTTTCATTGTATATCTGACCAGCTAAGAACTGCCTTCATGACAACGAAAATGTCAATTCATCTGCAACAAATATCCATCCTAGAGTTACAGGACTTTTCCCTTCTTTCCACTAACTCCACAGGGTCCACCCTTGGCTTCTCAGTACCCTAGCTGTGTCATCAGAATCAGACTTAGATTTCAAGACAATGCATGGCTCATTGGAGATGTTTCTCTTCTTCCATAATAAGGACTTTTCTCACTGGGTTCTGGAATGTAATGATAATGAGGAAGGAAACTGTCCATTCATTCATATAGGAATTTGACCCTTTCTTATAAGGTGGCCATGATTCAGAATTGTTCTGATGGTAGAGAATTTACTTATGGAGTCTCTGCTAGGCAACAGGCTCTGGACTAGGTTAAAGAGTACAGTGAACAGACCAGCTGGACCCTAGCTGAGAACTGAAGCCCAGGAGGAAAGACAGTTATTACAACAGGAAAATATACCAGTACATAAGCAGACGTTGAAAATGCAGTGAGCAAGGTATGATGGAAAATGCACTTAGGGCAACCCACCTGGATTGCCATGCTCAGGAAAGTCTCTCTAGGAACCAACCTCTGAGCAAATGCCCAAGGATGCTTCAGTTTTTCTACAAGAGCAGCACACAAGACTTTTCTCACAATTCTGTCCCTGATCCCCAACTAAGTTTTCTGTCTTCTCTAGATGATATTTAATATTTTTAATAATGAAATGACATATACTCATGATTCTGAGGGGAAAAGTTTTAAAGGAAGTCAAAAGAAGAAAAACAAAATTGCCCATAAACTCACAGGTACATTAATGTCAAGATTTCTTTAAAAAAAAAACAAGAAATTTTCCAGTGTAAAAAGGAAATATTTTATTATTGAAAAGGAAATATATGGACATTGTAAAAAAAATCCAAAGCATAAAAATAGGCAGTAAAAAAGTTTTATTCTATCCTAACTTTTACCAGTCCCAATTTTATTCAGCAGAAAGGCAGCTTCTTGCGTGGTCTCATGGGAGGTGGGGGGCCAGAAAGGAATATATATATAAGTATGTATGTGTATATGTATGTATGTGTATATGTATGTGTATGTGTATTTGTATGTATGTGTGTGTACATCTATACATCTATATACATGTATACATATTTACATGTATGTGTGTATATATACATACATATGTATGTGTATATATACACACACACAGAGAGAGATATATGCATAAGACTCTCTATGCCTATTTTCATCCTTGATTGCTACTCAAAAATATATTATGGAGAAGGACATATATATTCCATATTATTTTAATGACTTTCAATGACTATTTTGGGGGGGGGCACCACTGCCCTCTGGTGGTCATGGGAGCTACCCAGCCTTGCTCCTGGAGAGCTGCTAGTGGATTTGAACTGCCAAACCAGTGAGCCACAATTTCACAGTCAACCAATATTCCACCAGGGCTCAGCCCTTTTTTTGTTTTTGTTTTTGTTTTGGGGGGACATCACTGCACCCTCGTGGGAGTGGGAGGCCTAGGGCAAATATTTATTCTTTCTTTTTTGCTGAATGACATATTCTTTGCACAGTAGCCTTTTTTGCCATTAGAGTGAGTGCCAACGGCTCAAAACAGAGAAAAAGGAGGTCTCCTAACCAGTGTAGATTCTAAGCTGAGTTACAGTGTCCCTTGATTTAGGAAAAAGATGTTCTCCTTGTGGTTTAATTACCAGAAATTTTCTTTCAGGTTTGAAGTTAAAGTCTATACTGATAATAGAATTCTTTCTTTGATATTATGGACACCCATTCTGAAGACCTTTGCTGGAATTGGGGAGAGGTTACTGTGTCCTAAGAGAAATTGGGTGCCTGCCTAAAAGCTCCTCTATATAATTCTGTATCTATTTGTGCATAATTACTACCTCCATTTATATCAGCACTGATTCTGGAACCAAAGGGTAACCACTGCTTTAAATATCGTATCTAACCCCTCTGTGCTCCAGTTTCTTCATCTCTAGATTGATCATCATAAGATGACCTATTTCTTGGGCTAATGCTATAGTTTCGCAAGTTAAATTCATGCAAGAAATTTAAAGTATGCCTGGAGAATATGATTAGAATTAAATAGTGAAGCTTTGCTTTGAGTTTCTGTACCAAAAGATTAGACTTCCCTTTGGTCACTTCAAAGACTAAGAAATACTACTCATTTCTGATCTTTTATAGCTCAGCTAGGCTGAAGTTGAGGCATAGATTGTCTGAAAACCATTGCAGGCAAACGACAGAGTACTATGCAAGGCATGAAGACATAGAACTATATTACACAGTCAGCAAATGAAAAATGTATCTTGGACCTTTGGTTGTGTAGTGTGTTGTGCATTGAGCTATTAATACATAAAAGAAGCTGTCCACAACCACATGCCTCTCTGAGAGAAAAATATGAGGTTATCTGTTCTGATCCATATTTGCCGTCTCAGAAACACTCGGGAGTTCAACTCTGCCCTGCAGGGTCACTGTGAGTCGGAACAGACTCATGGACAGTGGGTTTTGTTGGGGGATTTATAAAGGATGCTGGAGCCTTCACATAGTTGGATCCAGAGCCTAAGAGAAGCACATGATCACCATAAGAGTGACATTACCCTTTTAATTAATTGCATTACATTTAACAAATATAAGAAAGGGAGTTCCTTCATATTTCTTTTAGAATATTTTATGTGGTCATACATAGAATTCATCAAATGGTCATAAAGGTAGAAATGTGATCTTAAGATTCTTAGTAAGGATCTAAATGAGAGATGATAAGAATCGGATGTGGGATACTGAACTTTTTGATACAGAGGAGAAAAAACGGTAAAAGTTTCAGAAATAGAAACATGTATCTCCATGATGGCTTGGTGTTAGTCTGGGTAGACTATAGAAACAAATTCATAAACATGCATATGGATATAAGGGAAAGGTTTATATACAAGAGGAAGGGAACACTGAGAAAACATCCCAACCCAGTCCAGTCCAAGGTCTAAAGTCTGATATTAGCCCATATGCCTGATACCAGCCTATAAAGTCTCCTTCCGACAGGTCAATGGGTGCAGAGTCTTTTCTATCCAGCAGCAGTAGAAGCATCCCAGGGTTGGTAGGGGTCTCCCCATAGCTCCTTGTTTCCAGGGCTCAGGGTTCATCAGCAGTATCCATTGGCAGGTAGAAGCATCTCAGCACTGGCAGGGATCTCTCTGTGGCTTTTCCGGCTTAGGAGATCTGGTTCCATCAGGATAAGCCCATTTGGCTTCTCTTCCAGCTCCTCCAGTTCCTAGGACTCGGGGTCTGTGTTGCTATCTTGTCTTGTCAGTAGCACATCTCCAAAGAAGTGAATCTATAGTCTCTCACTTTCAATGAGAAAATCCTGCAAGATTTCCCAGAATTCTCAGAGGAAGCCATTCCCACACAGAGATCTCATTGGCTATCTCTAGATTGACAGGCTATACTCCACCCAATACTATACTCCACTCCCAATAATGAAACTGACACATGAGTACATGACTGCCACAATGCCATATGTCAGAGAAAAAGACACAAACGCATTCATTTGTTTCAGATCACTTTAAAAAGATGAATGATTTGCACAGCACAGTAGGAAACATTAATTGCAAGTGTGGTGGTTATATGCTTATGTTAATTTCAAGATTGAGATGTAGGGGTGGAGTCTAGTCTGTTAATCTGGAGATAGCCATTGAGTAGCCAATGAGGCCTCCATGTGGGCATAGCTTTTTCCTGAGACTTCTGAGAAATCTCTCCATATTTCCCTTGTGGAGATGAGAAGTTATCTCCCCAGATGTTGGGAGTTAGTCAGAGAGACAACGAAGTACAAGCAAGACAAGATGGCAGTGTCCAATGAGCTGCAGGAGCCAGAGGAGAAGTCACAGGACCTTACTCTGATGGAACCAGACCTCTGAAGTTGGAGAAGCCATGCGGAGATCCCTGCCAGATGAGTTGCTTCTTCCATCACTGGATGCTGCTGATGGACCCTGAACCCTGGAAGGGAGGAGCCATGGGGAGACCCCTGGCAGCGCCAGAATTCTGCACCAACTGGCCTGTGACTTTGTGAGTTGGAAGGAGACTTTATAGATTGATATCAGGCATATGGCTAATATTGGACTTATGACTTTTGGCTGGACTGGGTTGGGACTGGTTGGCTTTCTCAATGCTGCATTTCTCTTATATATAAATCTTTCCCTTATATCCATATGCGTTTCTATGTATTTGTTTCTCTAGTTTATCCGGACTCACACAGCAAGTGAGAATGTTGAGAAGAGTATGCAGAGATGGTGTTGAGTAGCCAAGGATGTGCCAAAAACAGTCTCTACTCACATGATTATTTTGTCAAATGTCAGTCTTATCCATGAGAATTTGCCCTTAATTTTCTTCCAATGGTGGGACATTCTCCTAATCCCTCCAACTTACTTCACTCTGCCACCCACCAAAATTGTCTTCTCTTTGTACTTCAATTATACCACGTATGTGTGACTATGTGATACTATAATTACCAGTTCCACTATTTTTCTCCATCTCAGAAGCTTCTACATTGGAAGGAAAAGCAAAACACGGACTCAGTTGTCATGCTAATTCAAATTGTGCTTACTCCATGTGTATCTGAAGAGAACTGTACTCTACAGGGTCTTCAATGACCAGACTTTTGGGAAGTAGAACACCTTTCTTCCAAGATGCTTCTAGGTGGATGCAAACCACCAACTTTCCAGTGAACAGCCAAGCACACATTAACCATGGCATGACTCGGAGATGCAATTTGGAAAGAAACATCTTATTTATGTCCATAATATGAACAATTAACACAAGGTCTGACACACAGTCAATTTGCTAACAGGATCCTATGAGTCAAAATTTTTAATTGTCTAATACATAAAAGATAATCACATATAGTTTGCATTGACCCCAAATAGATGGTGATTGGTAATTTTCCTCAACCTGTTTAAATTGATAGGAGATCTATAGTCTGATCATTTTTACTCATGGCACTCAGTTATTGCCTACTGCCCTCTAAATGCACTGTATACCCATCTGCCCTTTTTCAGATCCCTGACACAAGCATTTTTGTAATCCCCTTTTTGTGACTCCCACAATAGAAATGTAAAATATTTCTACCCTACCTCTACCAAGAAAAATGCAGCAAAGAAAGTGAAGACCAAACTCAAAATGAAAAGCTGATGACAAGCGATGTATTTTTCTATTTTAATTATTTTATTTATAAAGCTGTGAGATCTGAATGAATTGTAAACAGCATGCCAGGATTTCAAGATTTAATTTGGCTTCCACAAGCAGTGAAAGCAAATGAGGCATTCATCTCAAAGTAATTTCTCAACTGGTATTATTATCCTCAAAGCAATGACAAGGAAACTAAGAAACAGAATTGGGAAGCAAATAGTCCACAAGCACAGGCTGAGACTGTGAAGGAAATGAAATGGAATAAAATCCATGATTCTAAACACGACTAGACCAATGGCTCTTAAACTTCTAGAGTCTACAAAATCCCCTTGCCCGCTTGCTTCAGATGCAGATTCCGCAGCCTCTTGCTTAGCAGACGAATCTGAGACCGGATCCAAAGGTGCAGTGATGGCAGCACTTGGCTGCCAACTCAGAGATTGCCAGGTCGGACTCACCAGTCCCTCCCGAGGTGGGGCCATTTCCTTCTGCAAAAATGACACCTTTGGAAACCCTGCTCTGTCCTGCAGGAATCTTCCTAAATCAAACCAAACCAAACCTCTGCAGTCAGAATCAACTAGACACCGGTAGTTGGGTCAGTTTGGGTGGTTGGAGATAGAGGACCCAGGAGACTGCCCTCCCCCGGGTTTTCCAGGTGAATCTGAGGAGCACCTAAATGGGAGCTCCGTCCAATCGTCAGAGTCTCTGGGTGGCACTCGCGGTCAAGTGCTCCACTGCTAACCCAAAAGGTGGAACTCGGAGTCCACCTAGATGCTCGTTCATCTCCCTCGAGGCCTGTTGGAAGAAACACTTGGCACTCTAATTCCAAAGGATCCGAGCCATGGGAAAGTTCTCCGAGGCACACGGGGTGACCGGGAGGAGGGACTCAGAGGCCACGGGTTTGGTGTAAGTTTGGGATCCAAACGAACAGGCATCAGAAGCCATACCCCGTGAAACGCCGTGCTTAGACACTTCCATTGGGTCTCCTGGAGTTGGCTTGTCTGATTGCTGCTTTGTGAAGGCAGCAGCGGGAATTAGGGGAGATTCTCTCCACTCTGTCCTTACAGTCCCCGCCAACGGACATCTGACCGAGCCAGACCTGCCGAACCGAGCCACTCATGCGCAGCCTCCCAGTCCGACACCTTTCTAGCCGCGTGGCAGCCTGGCCTGCACCCCAGCTTTTGGAAGACTGTGATGGGACAGCTCCTCCGCTCCCAACCCTTCCTGCAAGTTTTTTTTTCTTTTCTTCTGTTCTTTGTACAATTAATTAGCTAATAATTTTTGCTTCGGATCTATTCCTCATTAAAAAGTGAATCCCCGAGTCGGAGCTGTCGGAACAAAGGTGGGAGAATTTATGTCTTAATTTTGGTTCATTATGGCAGGAAGCCTCGCGCTCCCATCACTCTCTCTGCGCAGCCCCTCCCCTCGGTGGCTGACGGCTGTGTGACCCTAAATGCCTCACGCTCGCAGCCGCCACCGAGACACTGTCTCTGCCCTTTATCTTCCGCCGCCTCATTAAGAGAAATGAACCTGAGTCTGAGAAAGACGACACAGGGGAAATAAAAATGTAATCCCTTGGTGCCACCTATAATGAATTGTTATGAAAACCATGAAAATATCTGTCTGCGGATATTGTTCTTTGATTTGAAGTCAGTGTTGTAAGCGGTAATTTTTGTCATTAAAGCTGTTAATCTGCTCAGCGCTCCTCATAAGTTTTTATGAAGAAAAACAGCCCTGCTGCCTCCCCACTCATTGCGGGGTACTTGGGAGGCCAACACGCATGCAGAGCACCGTGGAATAATTAGCTTTAATTATGGCTGATACGCTGTCTGTTGAGAGTGGAGGGACTTCACGCTGTTAGGGCCGGGCATGAGGCCTGCACAGTCTTCTCTAGGCCAGAGGAAAGAGACCTACAGTTTCAGGTGTGGGCTGCAAATACAGAAGCAGCCACCCCACCCCCATCTCATTACACCCCTTCCCCATGGCAGACACACTGCAGAACACACTCTTGCCCGAGGGTCAGCAGGCACTCATACAACATGGACACACTAATGATAGCACACCCAGAAACAGCACATACACCCTGGTCTCCCTGTCTTCATACCCATACTTAGCAACACTCATTGCCTATGCCATATTCATAACATCTAAGCCTAGCCTGGGCATACCCAGTTAAAATGAAACAGACAAGACACACACCACAAAAACTTAAACATATGCAACCAGCTACATCTCCTCAACATAAACCTCAACTAAACCAAAACCAAACCAAACGGGCTTCCCTCAGTGTATCCCCAATCCTAGATACCCAGTGAGAGTAGAACAGAGGCACACCCCATAGGATTTTAGGGTGATGATTCCTCTGAAGCACATAGCCCTGCCCCTTTTGTCCAAGGGTAGATTCCCAACTTTTCCATTAGTATAAAGCATATCAGCGTAGACTCCTAAAGGATTATGGTAACTGTGGCAGTTGCAGAATCTGTCAACTTGACTGAAAGAGAAGAGTCTGACCTGTCAATTAGGTGACAGCCTGATCCTTCCTTGTGGGTGTGGTCACCTCCTAAGGATTCTGGGAACTCCAGTCTTCCTCCCTAGAAATGGGACACCTACTTTCTGTTGTACCTTCCTGTTGACAAGCTACTTAAAGCCAAGCTGATGCGACCCAGATTCCTGGAGCTGAAGGAGCCGCATGGAGAGCTATGCCAGAGTTGAGGCGCTTCCACCACCACTGGATTCACCACTGGCCTATGACCTTCCTGCCTTCTGACACCATTGCAAGTTCTGCTTGTGTCCTTAGAGGAATTTATGGACTTGTATTAGATATATGGACTTCTGGACTTGATCTGGACTAAGCTAGGATATTTTCTCAACCTACAATTGTTCTTTGACATAAAGCCCTCTCTTAGACACATATGAGTGTCACTGGATTTGTTTCTCTAGTCAACTCAGATTAACACAGCCACATAAGCATTTGTCTACATCACATGTATACTCCCACTACCCCAATGGCAACCTACACCAACCACAACACACAGACACTTAACCATGGTCCATGAGTCTTGATATATGTGATCAACACAAAACAGACTCATACCCCTATGAACCATGCACACACAGAGGCGCTCATGTACACACACACACACACACACACTATATATTAAATCTAAAAGGCAGTTAATCTATCACTCATTATGTGAAAGGTATAGGAATAAGTTTCAGAAGGGCAAATACAGCCTCATCTATAACAGAATGAAACAATACCTGGTTCTGCACAGTCCTCCAGATCACTGTTCTATTTGAGCTCATTTTTAGAGACATTGTGTCAGTCCATCTCTTGAAATTTCTTCCTCTCTTTCACTGACCCCCCCCCCACTTTACCATGCATGATGTCCATCAGGTAACATGACCATACATTACATGAAGTATTGCCATCCTTACTTGCAAGGTACATCCCAGCAATACTTTTTTCCAAGATAGATTTGTTCATCCTTTTTAATCATTTTATGGGGGACCCTTACAGCTCTTATAACAATACATACATCCATTGTGTCAAGTATATTTGTATATTTGTACTTATAGACTTGTTTATTCTTCTGGTTACTCATTATGCGTCCATTATACTTAACTCTGAGCATCAATTATGTGGCAATCAAAGTTATGCACCATGAAGCTTCCACAGATAAATAAGATGTGATCAGTACCTCAAGAAATCTGAAATAGACATGGTGATTCTATGTCCAGATTGCCCTTCACAAAACCTTGTCTCTAAGTGCTAGCTGCAGAAAGTCTTCAACTCTCAGCCCCTTCAGAGACTGCATCGGCTACAATCAAAATCACACTCTTTCCAGGATGGCCGCATCATGACTGATCTCTATGACAGTCTTGCCATGATAGCCAATACAGGACCACTCTGACACACAGGGTTCCTTTACATGGAGGAGATTCTACCCTCACCTAAATTGCAGGTCACTGGCTTCCCTCGGTCTTCTCATTCCGTTCTCTCCCTTCCTTTGCACAGGTGTTGTTCTGTAGTGAACCCTCTGATCATCATTCTATCCTCTTGGCTTAGTTACCACATGTGGCTGTAACAGAAATATCACAAGTGAGTGACTTAAGAACAGGATTTTATTTCCTCACAGGTTGTGGAGCTTAAATCAGGGTATTGGCCATGATGACTCCTTCCGTGAGCTTTCCCAGTGTCTGGTGACTATCAGTAATCCTTGGCATTCTGTAGCATGTATCTTCCTCCTGTATGTATGTCTGTGCCTATTCTGCTCTTTCTGTAGCTCGGACGTGGTTATACTCTGGAATGACCTTATTAGAATAGCAATAGAAATCCTATTTCTAAAGAAGATCATGTGAATGGGTTTGTAGGGGCTAGAATCTCAATCCATATTTGGAGGATTCAGCAACACAGTTCAATTCATAATACCCACTAAACTTTATCTCAAAAATATTATCCCAGAGAACCCAACCTGTACCAGGGAAATCCAGTATTATGGATGCTGTCTACCAAATAAGAATATCAGGGGGGGAAATGAGGAATATTTGAAAGAGGAAAGATAAATTTACTGGTAAGAGAAGGATTTCCAGACAAAGTGAGTATGAACTGGGTCTGAAGTGATGGTTAACATTAGCATTAGATAGGTGAGCAAGGACAGTGCCTTCTCAAGAGAAAGGACCAACTCTGGCAAAGGCAAAGCAGTAAGAAGTCCAGGGGACATTTGGGGAAAACTTAATAGGATTGCTTCAAGGAAATGATGAAACGTAAGAGGAAGGCCAAATTCTGAATGTGGCTTGACTAAGAAAGGGGAGCACTTCATCTCTTAAACAAGTTGACCTTGACATTTTGTGCTTCGGCGTATTGACAAAGTTGTGTAAACCAAAGTGCATCAATATGATTTAGAGAACCGAGGTATAATTATTGTCAGGGGACATTAAAAATCAACAGATTATTTTAATGTCAGGGTACAGTCATATGCTGAAGAAGACGTACCATGGACTGCTAAAAGGACAAATTGTTCTGTCTTGGAAGAAGTATGGACAGATTGTTCCTTAGGGGCAAGACTGGTGAGACATTATGTCAAGGACTTTGGACATGCCAGGAGATACCAGTCCTTAACGGACATCATACTTGCTAAACTGGGGGGACAGCGAAGACGAGAAAGGCCCTGGATGAAGTGGTTTGACACTGTGAATGCAACAAGGGGCTAGTGCATAGGAACAATTGTGGCAGAGGGCCACACAGTGTTTTGGAGCATAGTGCATAGCGTCACCATAGATTGGAACTAACCAAATTGCTACTAACAATAGCAACATAGTCATATTCAGAGCTGCTGGGTGTGACTACGGTAGCACTACAGCAAATGGAATTTTACAAGACCCCTGTGGTACTCCAAGACATGAATTCTTTTGATATTTATTGGTTACATACTATGGGCAAGTCATGTACCAAATAAGTCCCCTCATAAGGCTTACGCTCCAGTTGTGGAGACACATATTAACAAAGAAATGAACCACAATATAAATATCATGATTCAATTTCACTTGAGATAATGCTTTGACAACAACATGCAATGTAGATATATTGGAAAAGCACAAGTAAAATAGAAATTGTGGTGCTAGTTTAGTATCAGTACTTGGCTGGGCCCTCAGTGTGCTGATGTGAATAATATCTGCCCCTCTCAGATGTATAGAAGAAAACAAGGGATATAAAACTTTAGGACTGAAGACAAGTTTTCTGTACTTCACAACTTTTCTATGGAAAGCACCCACATGCAAAAAAAAGTAGCTAATTCCATTTGCTTTGTTATGATGTCAGGGGACATTGTGAATGGATTGTATATTTATAATTGTATAGTTTATTTCTCATTATTCACCTCTCCAGAGAGTAATGGCTTGAGTCAAATTCTTAGTCTCAAATTGACTATTTCAGAGTCCACTGACCTCCTGGGGTGATACTAGGGTGAGGAGTGACCAGAGGGCTTTGATGTCAGAAACAAAAGCTGAAGCTCCACTGCCATGAAGAGAGTTGGCCTCCCCACAGCCCATCCTCACACCCCTAAAATCTTGTCTATTGTTACCAGAGACTTTGCATAGATGAAGTATTGTCCTGACCGATTGAACTTAGAGACATTTGAAGTTTCTGTTTTGCTCTAATTAAATAGTATTCAAAATTATATAGTTTTAGCACTACTTCGAACTAATTTCCAAGGGACCTTTAAAAAGAGACATTGAGGAGGAAAGAATTTTTCTTTCATTCATTGTTCAATGGAAAAAAAAACATCATTTGGGTTTTGGGGGGAGGTCAAAAAAACATTGCGCTTCCCCCACTGCCCCCCCTCCCCATGGCTGTAAATGAATTTGTTTAAGTTCTTATTTGCTGTAGTTGGCTTAACTCCAGAGACTCAACACAACAAGGACAGATGTTGTTTAGGATCCATGCAAACACCCTGACTATTTCTTCCTAAACCTAGTTTTGTGGCCCCTCAGAGGGACATATGAATATATGAGAACTTTACTCAGGATACAAACAAATCAAACCATAAATTTTTGCTCAGCTAAAAATATCAAAGAAAATGTGTTTAATGAAATGTTTTAAAGTACATATAGACACTACTAGCAAACAGGCACTATTGTAAAATACTAAAGATACCCTGATTAAGGTCAGGAACAAAATGTTACAAACAGCGCTATCATAAAATTTGTTCTGGGGGTCCTAACCAGACAAAAAAATAAATATTAAATAGATCTTGGAAGGTAAAATAAAAATATTATAGTGTGCAGTCATAATTACTTTTTAGGTAATCAATGCCAAAACATGGGAGATGAAATCTCACCATCAGGGATTCTAAGGAGCAGTTGGGTTGTTCTTTGTCCAACATAGATTTGTTCCTTTTTATGCAAGTCCAATGTATATTTAATAGTATTCACCATCACCATAGTTCAACTGTACCAGACTTTGTATAGCCTTTCTTGTTCATGGTCCAGTTTTCACACACACATGCACACGCACATGCATGGCAAGGGAAAACACCATGGCTTGAGTCAGATACACTTTAGCTCTCAAAGTAACATGTTAGTTTTTAACATTTTACCTTTGCTTTTACATTCAAAGGGATTAAAGAGGGTCTTTGCAACAGAATTGTCCAATGAAATGCATCATTTGATCTTATGAATTCAAATATAATTAAATCCTTGATAACTTCAATCTTAGTTCTATTTATTGCAATGTTGACTAGTGGTTCAGTTGTAAGGATTTTTCCTTTCCTTATGTTGAGCTGTAATATGTACTAAAGATTCAAGTGAAACTGCTTTCACAAAAAATGAATTGTGACCAGAGAGTACCTTCCTAGGTGATGCCACTGGGTGCACTAACTCGGAGAAAGTTGTTTAATGCTTGCCTAGTGGGAAAGATTCATATTGTGAAAGCTCTGTTCTGCCCAGTGCAATTCTGGGATTTTATTGGGGGATTTTATTGGGGGGAGCACCCTCCCATATCCCAAAAGTAAATGATGAGTCTTCCCTCAGTCCTGATGTTATATTCTTCACACAGTTCAGTTTCTCACATTATTTGCTCAGGATTATATAAGTATGGTGAAAATATATTATCCTGACCACACCTTCTGTGATTTGAAACAACAAAGCATACTTTTGTTCAGTCCGAATGACTGCCTCTTGGTCTATGTGTAGGTTTTACTTGAGCACAGTTTAGTGTTCTGGAATTCTCATTCTTCAAAAAGTTATCCATGATTTATTATGACCCAGATAGTTTTGCATAGTCAGCAAAATGCAGGTAAATTCTTTCCACTGTCACATTCTCTCCATTCTCTCACCCTAACTATTCACACCGTGAGAAGGGAATTAGTGTCTGACTAATGCAAACAAACACAATGTGAGATGCATTTTCATTCTGCTTTGGAAAATTTACATTCTCTACGTCCAGCCAAGATCCATCCAACATCATTAGTGATATCCCTCCTTCCATTTCAAGATAGATGTTGTTATTATGATGCTTATTTTATTGATCAGGAAAGTGACATGCAGCTAGATTGACCATCTAATTACAGAGTCAGTGAGTGGCAGAACTAGGAAAGTCCCAGTTTGGTCTGACTCTCAAAGCTTACTCTATTAATTCCTATTAACCCTTACACTATACTTCTTCTGGTAGTATATCTATTATTGGTGATGCTATTATCAATTACTATTCATTTCTACTATCTGCAGCAACATTATTACCTGAATTTACAGATTAAGAAAACTGAGGTGCGGAAAAGTTAAGGAACTCGCCTAAGGGCCTATCGCTAAAACTGGAGGAGTTTGTGTTTAAATGCAGATGCGTTCAACTCTAAATTCCATAGTCTTTCCACCATCACCCCCTCCATCAGTAATTATTCACACTGTGGGAGGAGAGGCGGTAGGCAAACAAAGCAAATGACTATAATACAAAACTAATTTTCATTCTACTCTGGGAAACTCAGTATGTCTTCAAACCCTGAGTTTTAGCTTCATCATTTTTTTAAGCTGCGACTAGAATGAGTTTACATTTCCTTACTGTGTCTTCACCCTAACCCCCAAGCTGAGAACAAAGCGGGTAGTCCCAAACCAAATTGGTATGCACTGCAAAGACAGCAGGACATTAAAAATCTACTCTCGCTAACCACCACATATAAACTAGGAGCTGACTGGATACAGTTTGATATATGTAGAGAGAAAGTGCCATATAAATTCAAATTGCTTTCCTACCTTGACACCTAATTCAACTTCATAGGATCCTAGGATACAAGTAGAATATTATATTTCAGACATATGCATTCATTTATTTATTCAAGTAGCATTTACTAAGCAGGGTTTGCCCCAATTGGTCAGTCCCAGACTAACTCATTTAATCAGTGGATAGAGCTTGTGTGCCTCACTTTCCCATAAGGCACCTTGTTGAGTTCTTCCCTCAATGCTTCCTCCCCAAGCCCCTTCTAACAAAATAATGGCTTCCAATAGAAACATGAGTAACAATATTTATTATAATAGGCAAATGACAAAGAATATGGGAAATGCTGACAGATGGCATAAAGTATAGATATTTTGGAAAGAAGGTTTTAATACAGAACACATGTGAAGAAAAATGGGCTTGATTATTAAGTACCATATTAAAACTTAAAATAGTACAGACTTCATTCAGAGTATTCTACAGAACTACATTAATCTTTTAAGCAAATTTCTAATTTTATAAAAATAATTCGCACAAAAAATGTGTTGAGTAGATTTAAAACAGAGAAGGGAACCTAAAGACAGAGCGATCAGTGGAGATTCAGTTAATAAAAATGTCTAGAGGCTCAAAGGAGACAGCTTCACAAAAGGAATGGCAATGAGAATGGCGGTCAATTTGACATTTTTAAAACAACAAACTCTGAGAGCTGACAATCAACTGAATGTGAAAGAAAAGAGATGAGAGTCAGAGGGACTTTCGTTTCCTGGCTTTTGCATGAATAGTGACTAAGCCAGAAGCTCAAGAGTAAGAATAAGAGTGAGGTAGAAGGTAAGAAATTGGGTTATGAACCTCTTAGATAGTCCATAGGACATCATTGAGGTGCCTACAGGGAGGAATTCTATGGAATATGAGGAACCATGGTTAAAGACCGCGTGCTAGTTGGAGCTAAAATCTGGGCATGATTATATTTAAGTTAAGGCTGTAGTATTAATGGGGCATTAGGGGTCAATTCATGTGTGTAATGTTGTCTTCTCCTTAATGGTGCCAGACTCTTCTGATTCCATAGGACTCCTAATGTTAATGGAATCTGCTTTTCATTGGAGAAAATTATAGATGACCTATGAATGTGACACTAAACATTGAGTCTCATAAGAAAATGCATCTGTTGCAAGCTTTTTCAATTCTTCTAGACCAGAGCAAGAGAAAATCTCTCTTAAACTCAGGTAAAGGGTCAAGCAGAGAGGTCTGCTTGGGAGCACAGTTGAGAAGAAACTGTCTTGATAAAAGAATTGTATCCTGAAATGGTCCTCTTATTTCCCATTTAAATCTGATCCTGGATTGTGTAACTTGTTATTTCTCAAATATTATTTTTACTTTTGACTCATTGTTGCAATAAATAAACTAATCTAACAGAGAAATAGAGAATACCTGGGGAGGGATAGATGGTATGAGAATTGGTTTTTTTTTTTTTGTTTGCTTGTCCTTTAAGTTAGAGAAAGGCGTTATGTCTGATCTCTTCATCATAATAGATCCGGGCTGTTGTTGACTAGGTTCTCTCTCCTCCTCCTGAAGTGAGGGGTGTTATGGTCCCATCATGCTAATTTAACTCTTATAATATTCTTTTGTAAAAGAGATATAGATGAACCTTGTGTCCAGAGCCTTCAGCAGACCACAGTTTCTAACTAGAACTGAATAACATTGATTTCTTTTCATTGTATTTATTTGTACACATAACTTCTTTTTGGGGCAATTGGTTTTCATTAATAGAATGGATACCAAATGTCCTTCTAGAATAATTATTTTTAAAGAATTCAAGTGTAAGAATGATATTAAACAAAAGATGGTTCTGTGATATGTCCAAAAATATGAAGATGGTTGTGTTAGAAATAATGCCCACATATTAAAAGACAAATTATAATTCACACAAATAAATATAAGCTAATATGTATTAAAGCTATATTAATACATTACTAAAATAGGAAAGCCAGATGATATAATAACAAATTCAAATGGGAATCTGAAAGAGCACATATTTATATGGAATAAAAGAGTGTTGAAATGAATGTAAAAATGAACACAACACTGCCTTTTTTCAGACAATGGGAGAGCTAGCCTTCCACGCAAACGTCTAAAAGCAAGAATTATTTTATTTGCTCTCTGGGATCTATAGAGCTCTGGTGGCATACTGTTTATGAGTTGGGTTTCATGCCACAAGGCCAGCCATTCCAAACAATAGCTTCAAGAAATAGTAAGTTATTATCTTGGGAGCCTTGATGACATCACGGTTACAAGTTTGACTGCTTAGATGAGGCTTTCTAGTTCGATAAAGAGCTACAGTCTCACCAAAGTCCTGTTCAATATTTACCCTGATGAAGAAACACAGAATAAATGGGTGCTATAGCAAAATGTGGTTAAGAAATTACACATTAGCTAGGATAGCATCTGGGGTCTTAAAGGCTTGCTTTCCAAACAAGCAGTCATCTGTGTGAGATATCAACTAAACCCACATAGAAGAGGCACACCATCATCCATGATACAAGGATTATAAATTATATGATCCAAATTCAAAGGAGGGAATAGCATCAGAGCTTAAATTGTGAGATTCTGATGTACAGAAGGCTATGGACAACAGTGGACGTTCAAAATACATTTGCAGGACCTACACAGGAAATAATCCTCCAGTGATTTCACTCCAAAAGAGAAATGGTTATCAAATGGAGCGTATTATAAAAGCACATACAGTAGATTAAAATCATGAATCTGATTGGGACAGTTAAAACATTGTCACTGATTTCCCTTCTGATACACTGGGCTCGATCTGGTTTTTAATAGGTTCTGTATTTTTTTTCATATGAGGGTTTATCTCTGTTGTATTTTGTCATTGAGGGTAGCTTTCTTGACTCCATCGTGTGTTTTACTGTGTTTTTTGGTATATGAAGCACAAGATGGGAGACTGTATAGAGACAACAACTGGAATAAGGGTTCCCTGGGGGGAGAAGGGGAGAAAGGGAGGGATAGGGAAGACCTGATATCAAGGAATTCAAGAAGGAAGAAATTGATTTGAAACTGATTTGGTATTAATTGTACAACACTGCTTGGTATGATTTAACTATGGAAGGGCATGATGTAAGGAGTAACTCCTAATAAAACAGTTTGGAGGGGGAAAAAAGTTATAGTCTCAGGAACCCACAAGGGAAGCCCTAACCTGTACTATAAGGTAACCGTGAGCCAGTATGGACTCAATGGCAGTGAGTTTCTTGTTTTGTTTGGTTTGGTTTGGGTTTAATCTATTGTCCCATAGTTCTGGAGACTGGAATGTTAAGATGTGGGTCTCTACTATGTATAAGTCTTTGATAAACAATATCCTCTATACCTTTGTCCAATCCCTTAGTAGCTCCAGGCATTCCTCAACTTGCAGCTGCAACCCCACTTAATGTCCTACCTCCTGTCTACTCTCCCCTCTTCTTTTATAAGGACTTTATTGACATCTTACCACTTTAACTCTGGTAGGATCTCATGGTAAATGATAACATCTCAAAGGCCCTACTTTCAAACAAGGTCACATTCACCCACACCTGCAGTGGGAACTTCCACATCTCTTTTTAGGAAACACAAATTAATTCACAACACCACTCATAGGCCAGAGGCTACCTTACAGAGGGAGTGTCTTCCTTTATGTGTATGTTGTAATTAAGATCTTGCTGGAATCCGACAGAAGTGCTTCATTTGTCATCATCATTCTTGCTGTCATTAATAAGCCTGCTTCCACTGGCTCCCAAATCACATCATTAACTTCTTTCTCCCTGAACTAGGTACAGGTCCCAATCCTGCCTAGAAAGCTTCTGCACCATGGGAGGCATGAACAGAGCTATTTTTAAAATAATTTGATATGAGAATTTCAGAGGTGCACAGTTTAATTTCTATACCCTCTTCCGTTTTTTTGTGCCACCATTTTGAGGAAAGTGGATTAGTCTAATTTACATCTAGTGCAATTCATTCCTTTCTCAGGTGATAGAGTGTGGGAATAAGCACAAAAGTTAGTGACCTAATATCAGTGGTTTCAGAAGGAAAAAAATACTGCCTTTTTATCCCCAAGTACTATTCCTACATTTCCTTAACATGTTTTTGCCAGAACCAGGTCATAAAGGATGAACTAGGCAGTCAAAAAGTTGGACCTGTCCCTTTCCTCAAGTAAGTTCATTTGTTCCACTGCAATTCAATGTCCTCATCCGCTATACACATGACTAGAACTTCGTGATGGGGCCCACAGAACTCTTGAAATGAGGGCATGTGAAGTTCTTAGCACGATGCCAGCAAGTGCCCGATAGGGTTCGCTCTTCGGTGGTGGTGGTGGTCGTGGTGGTGATCCTATCTCTGCTCAAGCAAAGCTCTTTTGTTCTTCAAGTGCCCAGAGGCAACTCACCCCACCGACCAAAGGTCCTCAAATCTCTCACTCAGAGACTCTGGAAGCCTAACTCTACCAAGTGCCCAGGGTCATCTGACTCCACCAGCAAGCATTTCTTTCTCAGTCAATGGGCCAGGAAGCCAATCATGCCAGTCTTCTGGTTATGCTGTCTCTTCTCCTTCCATGCCTCTGCTGCTGCTTCTCTCCATCTCTCACCCTTGACAGAGTCAGAGCTCTCCTTCTACTTCCTCAAATGGTTTCTCAGTACCGTGAGTCTAGACCCCAGAAACACTCTCTGCCTTGGTAATACTGAGCGCTCCGTTACTTTCTCAGGATGACTTATTGTAAACCTAGCAGAATGGCACAACCGACTAATCCCCTCTCCAAATGTCTTGTCTGTACAACTCCACCCATAAAAACTGTAGTGGAGCTTATTTACATTATTAGCAAAATATCTAAACCTCTTGGTGGACCACAAGTACCTCATTTGTGTAATCTCACCGATTCATTGCATTGTAGTACTAAAGGTTCTACTTAGAAGGAACATATTAAGAATTCACGGCAACACAGCATTACTTATTCCACATCTTCCATGTGTTTTCTATTTGTATTCCTTCTTCTCCCCTAACCATTCTAAATGTTGTCCTTGGGTAAATGCTACCCTTGGATCTCAAATTGTTCATTATTCTGAAATGTGTCTATCTCCTTAGTGTCATTGTCCTGCCTTATAAATTTGTTCCTGTTTTCCTGGAGATTGAGGCACAGGGTGAATTCACACTCCTATGTGAGCGATGACAAAGGTGATAGTCACAGGGAAAACCTGATTTTACTTATGATCTTAAATTTTGTTCCGTAGTTTCCCCTCATTCTCTCCAGAGTCTTCTGATATGGTCCTATTGAGAGTAGTTGGCACTGGAACTAAGGATCATCTGGTCATTTTTCTGGGCTCTAGTTCATGAAGACTGATATTCACATGGTCCATTAGACCTTTGATTTAGTTGTTTCCATGCATCTTCAACTTACTTCACCATAAAGAGGTTTCTCTGCCACTGCGGTGGCAGAATGGCCCAACAAAATGTGCCATTTGATTTCTTTCATTGATTTTTAGATTATTATTTAACTTTCTATCGAATCATTTGATTTCTTGATTGCTGTTTCCAATGATCCAAGTAAAATTAACAACTTGACAAGTTCAATCTTTTCACTGGTTTATCACAATATTGTTTATTGATTCAGTAGTGAGAGTCTTATGTTTTCCTTATGGAGATGTGTAATCCAAACTGAAGGCTCCAGTCTTTGAGCTTCACAGCTTGTTAATGACCCTTCCTCTAATACTGCTGTCATATTCTTCATTTAGTCCAGTTTCCCAAATTACTTTTTTGAGTATAGACAATGAATAAGTATGGTGAAAGGATATGACCCGGAAAAAATACATTGAGAAAACATCCCTGCCCAGTCAAGATCAAGTCCTTAAGGCTGATATTAGCCTACATGTCAGACAACAATCTAGATAGTCCTCTTCAGTCTCAAGGAACACTGCAATAATGCTGAATATAGAAGATCACAGGTCAGGGGGTAGAAATTCTTTGGATCCAGTGGTGTTGTAAGCATCTCAGCACTGGCAGGGGTCTCCATGTGGCTACTCCAGTTTCCAGAGCTGCATCAGGGTAGGTTCATGTGGCTTCTCTTCAAGGATGTCTCCCAGGAAGTGAGCAGAAAGAGTGTGCCTCCTTCCTCTAAGAAGGAAGTACCAGAATTCTCAGGAAAAGACCATGCTCACACAGAAGCCTCATTGGCTTTGATCCAATAGACAGACTAAACACTACCCCTACACTTTCAATCCTCAACCTGACAAACATTTATATATCTATCACAATTGCTTTCCCAAGTCCTTTAGAACAAGGCATCTGTCACCTATTTTTGTACGTAATATTTTATTGAAACATGACCCTGCCCATTTATTGTCTATGACTTCTTCTAGATTTCATTAAAAGAAATAGCAGTTACAACAGAGGCCCTATGTTTCACAAAGCCTAAAATGTTTATTATATGGCTCTTCACAGAAAAAAAAAATTAGCCCCAAAATTCCTGGACCTGGAGTCTTTTATTAAGGTCTTCTGGCAGGTAAGAGGAGTCTCAGCCTAAGAGCCAGCCTTCCTCACATTTTCAGTCAGGGATGGGGGTGGTCTACACAGTTGGCATTTTTACCACATCAAGGACAACAATGGAGGTGCATTTTCAACCTCAAGACTTCAAAAGGATTATTGAGAACATATTGATTATTACTATGTATGTTAGGGAGACCCCCCCCTCTGGTTTTTGTCAGTTTGAAAATGTAGCCTCTTGTTCTTACTAATCAGGAAGCTGGCAGTTTGCTTAATAATGGAATCTCTTGAAACAGAAAATTAGTTCTTGTTTTAACACAGACGTCAATGATGGCAGCTAATTTTTAGGTCTCAAAAGCTTTCCTCTGTGTTGGTTTCACATTACAGTCCCAAGAAAACGAGGGCTGGTGATTTAAGTTACATACACAGCAAAGGCTCACACTATATCCCACCTGACCCTGTGTCTGGCATAATGGCCAACTCACTCCAAAATATAACCACAGGACAGAATTTAGTATACATCTCAAAACAGAGGACTGTGACAAGAAGGGTCATAGTAAACAATTCAGTGCACTGCAATGGGAGAACATGAGCCAAGAGGGAAAGAGCTTGGAGAGAACAGGAACATAAAGAAAATCCAAAGTCAAGCTGACCACCCACCTACTTTTGCCGGAAACCAGAGCAGCTGATTAAGCGTGCTTTGATTGAGGCCTCCATGTGTGCTCTGTGGACCACAGACATCGGAATTGCATGAGAAACTGGCTAACATAAAGATTCCCAGGAATCTTCTCAGACATACTAAATAATAATCTCTCAGAGTGGAGTCCAGAAATATGCACAGTTAACAAGTGCCCCATGTGCTTTTTATAGCCTCTGATATCTAGAATCAATGACCTAGAGAATATACTCTTTTTTCCCAATTGAGAATTCCTAATAAATATTTATCTTTAATGGCTCCCTTGTCACACATATTTTCCATTTAAAGACTAAGATCGATACATTCTTCCTGAAGATTTGATTATTATATGAGAGAGGTGCTTTTACTATGTCCACACAAAGTTAAAAGCCCAAGCCCCCGACCAAAAATATCAGACAAAGCTTTTCCTTCATTGAACTGACCAATCAAAAACTGATTGATGGTCAAAGAATCCCGCGTGGACAGAGGCCTAGAGAGAGAGACAAGGACAGTAATAGGGAAATGGTGTGAGAAGTATGACTGCATCTAGCTGGGAAGTCTCTTTTTCTTCAGAAAAATGATTTGTGGTTGTGACTGTGATACAGGACAAAGAATTACAGTACTATGGGAAAAAAATCCAGTGAACACAGTAAATCACTCTATGAGGAAAACCAGGGAAAGAGTTCCAACTGAGTGCCTCTTGAGATAAAAATCAACTCTCTCAGATATTTTTATGGAAATAAATTTTTTAAAGAATTTCCTTAGAAATATGTGGAACTAATTTATTGGAGAAAAAGAGACAGTTTAAGCCAAATGGGTTTTCCACATGATAGCAAAATATACATTTAACATGGGTTCATTATACCTAATTTACTATCAACTCTAACCAGATTTTCAGTTGCTGTCAAAGTTTGACCCCAAGAGTGCTAACCCTAAAGTCAGCCCATTCTTCTCCAGGGCATAGAAGTCCATGAGAGGGGTTATTAAAAAGGGAAGTTAGACTCCCTATTCCCATCTCCACCCCCATCCCTACCTGGACCCATTTCCTGACTTCTTCATTTATTACATTTGTACCCAAAAGACTCAAACTACCTGCCAACTGTTACCTCTCATATTTTGGACATCAGATTTCAGAAAGAGCACACATTCCAAAGAATTCATATTTTCATTTTAAATTACTACAAAAGGATTAAGCTTGCATGGTGAAAATTGAAAATTTTTCTCAGTGAAATAAATGATGTTTAATTCTTATATAACTCTTTAAACCAGATGACAATTCAGGTGAAAGAAAAGGTGAAACATAAAATGTGAAATAAACATTCTAGAAGCAAATATGATGGAAAAGTTATGATCATACAATAGAGAAAATAGCATTTTTCTCACTGCATCTTATTCCCAGCATAATTTTGTGTGCTTATTATTGATACTTTTAACAAAGTCATGTTTAAGAAGACCAGAATAAGCGATTTTTGAAAACATCTTAGGGGAAGGCAAAGTCTGTTTTTTAAAAAGCAACATATAAAGTGTGTTATTTGCATAAAAATATGGTAGTTCTGCGTATGACACAAAATTTAGAATCCATAAAGGAAGTTTAGATAAATTTCACTCGACAGAACTCTGAATAAAGGAAAACTAACAGAAATAAAGTCAAAGATAAGTACTGAATTGGGGGGGAAAACAAGCTTATAATGCATATCCTAAGTCAATGCATATCCTAAGTCAAAGACTGCTTTCCCTAATAAGCAAAGAGCTCTCAGAAATCAGTGCAATAAACGCAATTGCTAAGGAGGAAAAAAAAACAAACAAGGATACATCCTAGAAAATGAATAAAACAAATATTTTGAATTTAGTTAATTTCTTTGTAATAAGATATCTTCTTTTACCTATCAAATTGCCCAAGACTAAAACAAATTATAATGCATTTTATGATGAAAGTGGAAAAACAGGTACTTTTTTGCTTTACTTATGGAAATATTAATTTATTTAACTTCCTTAAAGAGGCAATTTAGCAATATTTATCAAAATCCAGAATACCCAGTAACTTTGCCCCATGAATTAAACTTTTAATGGCTTCTCCTCAAAGTTGCCTATACCTGTGCACAGTGACCAGGGTGGTTACTGTCATCTCTCATCCTAGTAAGAGACTGATACATGTGATTGTCCCGGCACAGGGGACTGGTAAAGTAACTCAGGTATGATCAACCTGGTGACACCTAACAACAAAATAAGAGCTGAGCCCCGGTGGCATAGTGGTGTGCGCGGGACTGCGGCTCACTGGGATGGAGGTTCAATTCCAGCTCCACAGAGCAAAGGCTGGGCCTCCTACTCCCACCACCAGAGGGCAGTGATGCCCAAAAAAAACCCCCCAAAAACAAAAATGAAACACATGCAGTAGAATATCATATGAAGCAACTAAAAGTAAAGGTAGCTGTGTCTAACAATTTGTATAAAAATCACAAATATCTCAAGAAAAAAATGCAGTGTGACATAGGATTACCCAAAGAAGTTTCAAAAAGTTTATGGAAAGATTCTATTATTTTTAAGTGCATTCTTCAATAAACTTCTGAAGCCCCCACCTAAAATCACAGAATATTGTGATATAAAGCACAACACATGAGTAATAGTAGTTCTTTCCAGGGAGGAGAGCCAGTACTTGGGGAATAGAAAAGAGATTTACTACTGTAATACTATATATTCAAAAGATATTTTCCAAAGAGCTGCATAAGATTAGACAAATATTTATGCCATCTTATCATAGTCTAAGGAAGTCCGAAGACACGTTTTCTACTAGAAATTACTTGTGTGAATTGAGTGTTAGCATCACCTGGGAAATTTTTTGAAAATATTAATTAGTGTTCTGTTTTATTTTTCCCTTCTCCTCTGTTCAAACCATGCACTCGGACTTCCAATAATTCCCCACTTTGTGGACTTTTACAGGACGAAGAATCCTAAAAATGTTCGGAGGGAAGAGGAACTGTGTACTCTTGAGGCTGACAAGGGCCTGGCAAGAGAAGCACCTGTCTGTAAATCAAAAACAGCAACAGCAAAGTGGAAGTCTCCAAGACAGAGCTATCTCATGGGCTTAAGCCAGTACACAGGGTTCCCTGGGCTCACCAAGTCCTAAACCCCAAGAGCCCGCTAGGGAAGCAGTCATAGCCTAAGCAATGCAGATGAATCAACAAGCATTTTGCATTCACAGAGTCCTGGTGGAGTGGTGGTTCCCAGTTGGGCAGCAAGCTGAACGATAGGCAGTTCGAAACCCCCTGGCCTCAGAGGTAGAAAGGCCCTGTGTTCTGCTCCCATCCAAGTCGAGGCCTCAGAAACCCACAGGAGCAGTTCTCCCCTATCCAAGAGGGTCTCCATGAGTCAGAATCAGCTCAGGAGTTTATTGGGCATCCAGTAAAGCCTAGGTCTTTGGCAAATCGGGATTCGAGGATCTGTTTGAGTTTCTGCTTTAAATTCACTTGTACCCTAGGGGGTTGAATTGCCAGGTTGTATGGTAGTCCTGGTGGTGTGGTGGTTACACGTTGGGTTGTCATGCACAAAGTTTCCAGCTAGAAACCACCAGCCACTCAGCAGAAGAAAAAGCTTTCTACTCCCAAAAATTCACATGAGGCTGTTCGATTCTGCCTTGGCTTCAACTAGATGGCAGCAAAAAAAAAAAAAAAAACAGTATTTCTACATTTAGATTTTTGAGAATGTCACAAACTGTCTTCCCGGATGGCAGCCCCATTTTACATCACCAACAACGACTGAGGGTTCTAATTTCGCCACATATTCACCAATACCTGTTATTTTTTATTTTGCTTGATTGTGTTTTGTTTTGTTTGATGATAGCCTTCGTAGTGGATGGTAAATGGTTTGATTTACATTTCCCTAATTCCTAATGATATTGAACACCTTTTCATGTGCTTATTGGCCATTTGTATATGTTCTTTGCATAAATATCTATTCAAGTCCCTTGTCCCTTTTCAGAAGCAACATCATTCAGATGGGCATTCTGAGTCTCAAACTGCTACCAGTTATATTATTTCAAAACATCTTCTACCATTCTATCAGTTGTCTTTACACTCGCTTTGTCCTTTGATGCACATTTTTTCACTGTGATGATGACTGATTTAATCTTTACTTTCCTTTTGAGTTTTTTTGTGCTTTGGTGGACTTTCTAAGAACCCATCGCCTGGGATGCTGTGCTGAAGCTGATCCTGCCAATATATTGTTTGCGGGCATTCCACGGAGATGGGGCTTTTTTTCCTCTTATTTCTACCATACTGTATCCTTCTTTTCTCCTTCATTTCTTATCTTCTACTTTTCTCTTTTTCCTTCCACTCTGTGAAGACAGGAGGGAGAGAAATGTGGCGTGACCAGAGTCACACAGCAATAGAGACTTGCAGGACAGAGGCACTGGTGGTGTCGCCGGCTCCTCAGTGGGCTGCAAATGGGGATGTTGGCCTCAGGAAACCAGTAAGGACACCTCCCAGGGAAGAAAAGCTTTCAACCCCCCTAGTGTGTCATGATCTCAGCAACCCACCGGGCATTTTGGTTTTGAGTTCACACAAAACCCATGCCCAGGCACTAGGTAATGCTCACAAAATGGCTACCTCTTCTTTCTGGCTTTCTCTCTTTTCTCTTGCTGAGTCCAGAGCATCCATTAGTGCTGAGGGAAACGATGAAGTTGGCCCTCAGGGACAGCACGGGCACCTTCTAGATCGGAGTAGTCTTCTGTCAGCAAAGTCAGAAACTGGCCCATCTCATTGCCATGAGACCCCAAAACTTTTCTTGAATAGGAGCTCAGGGAGCTCCTTAGGTAACAACCTCACAAAAAGACGGTGTGGGTCCTAGTGAGGGCACCATCATTATTATTCATCATCAAAAAAAAAGAAGTCAGGGGGTGGAAGAAATGTAATGGAGTGATGGGGAGATCGAATGGGAAACTGAGACCCTACGGGTAAAGGGAGTCCCCCGTAGTGCTTAATTTAAAGGGCATTGCAAGGCCCAAAATACCTACCCACTGACTCCAGCGCAGTGTTCTCCATTCCCACAGGTAACTACTGCCTTTGTTTAGGGAAGTGTTCCCCTCTCTAAGGCACATGTTGATCCCCAGGGCTCTGTGCACATTTTCTCAAAGGCCTGAGTTCCAAGAACACTTTCCAATTGTATCTTTTTATTTCAAAGGTAATTTTAAAAGAAAACGAAAATGTTTGAGCAGCTCTCAGACAGAACCTTCTAAGCCAGTATTTCTGAGACAGGGGTTGTATTCACTGGAGATGATGGAATTTTCTTCCCCTTTCAAAAAGGAGGACCATGCATTCCAGATGGTTCTGAGGTCTTGGTTGTAAGGAAACACTGTCTTTTCCAGAAACTAATGGAAGAAGCACACCAGCCTGTGTGATCACGAGGTGTCAGTGGGATCAAGTAGCAGGCATGAAAGAACAAAATATCATACCTTTGTGAATGAGGGGGAGTGGGGAGTGGGGAACCAAAACCCATCTGTAGGCAAGTGGACATCTCCTTGCAGGGGGATCGCAAGGAGGAGACAAGTCAGTCGGGGTGCAGTGTAGCAATGATGAAACATACAACTTTCCTCCAGTTCTTAAACGCTTCCTCTCTCCACCACTTCCCCCACCACTATCATGATCCCAATTGTACCTTGCAAATTCAGCTGGATGAGGAAGTCCACTGGTATAGATAGAAACTGAACTGGAAACCCAGAGAATCCAGGACAGATAATTCCCTTCAGGACCAGTGGTGAGAGTGGCAATATCAGGAGGGTGGAGTGAAGGTAGAAAAGAGGAATTGATTATAAGGATCTACATATAACCTCCTCCCTGGAAAATGATCAACAGAAAAGTGGATGAGGGAAGACATCGGTCACTATAAGTCATGGTAAAATAATAATTTGTAAATTATAGGGGGAGAAAAGTTGGGGAAGGGAAGGAAAAGAGAAAATGAGGAACTGATATCAGAGGCTCAAATGGAAAGCAAATGTTTTGAGAATGGTGAGGGTAACAAATGTACAATGTGCTTGACACAAAGGATATATGGATTAATTGTGATAAGAGTTATGAGCCCCCAATAAAATTATTTTTTT